>JAECUM010000442.1:0-87897 GCA_016617855.1 Megalonaias nervosa | reverse complement strand
AAGGATACAGAGAGTCTGTTTTGTAGAATATTGGAGAGTCTTTTATAGATACTAAGAGTCATCTGTTATCCAGAGTATTGGAAGGGCTTTTATAGATTATCTGTCTGTTCATTGGTTGGGGGGGGCTTTGACAGAAACTCGGATCGGGCTTTTATAGAAACTTGGAATCTGTTATCTAGACTGTTGGAAGGCTTTTATTCATACCTGGGTTATCAAGAATATTGGAGGGATTTTATACTTGAGTCAGCTGTTATTTAGAGTACTGGAAGGGATTTTTATTGATTCTGTGAGTCTTTTATCTAGAATATTGGAAAGCTTTTTACACACACACACACACACACACACACACTGATACATGCACAGACACACACACAAGCAAATTAAGGTTTGATATTTGCTCTGCTCACTATTTCAGACACATTGTGAAATCAATTTGGAAAATGGTTTGAGCTCTGACATCCTAGTACAGTGATACCCAACCCCTAGATCATGACCCAAATCAGGGTAACGCAAGTTTCTTTTTGAGGGTTTCCAGGTTTCTTTTTTTTAGAGAGGCAAAACTTATCAAAATGTGGAAATGGAGTTTTGAGGCTCAGAAAAACCATTTTTTAGGGTCACTGCTGAGAAAGGTTGGGAACCACTGTCCTATTACATACTCGTCTCAGAAAATACTGCTAAGTAAAAATGAGCACATATTTACTAAAGTAACCTTGATTGAGGTATAAATCTTGGCTTTTGCAGGATTTGGTCGATGCCTGGTCTACAGGAAGCATGCTTGTGCTTAATTTCACGTGGGTGGCTCATGCCTGTGGATCATAAAAATGATCTTGAGTCTTTGATTCAGTTTCCATTTTTAGCCAGTCAGAAATGAGCTTTCAAAAGTAATGTCTAGACTGTTGGAAGGCTTTTATTCATACCTGGGTTATCAAGAATATTGGAGGGATTTTATACTTGGAGTCAGCTGTTATCTAGAGTATTGGAAGGGATTTTTATTGATTCTGTTAGACTTTTATCTAAAATATTGAAAGGCTTTTTACACACACACACAGATACACACACACACAGGCACACACACACACAAGCAAATTAAGGTTTGATATTTGTTCTGCTCACTATTTCAGACACATTGTGAAATCATTTTGGAAAATGGTTTGAGCTCTGACATCTTAGTACAGTGATACCCAACCCCTAGATCACAACCCAAATCAGGCTCACAAGTTTCTTTTTGAGGGTTTCCAGGTTTCTTTTTTTTGTTTTTTTGGTGGCAAAACTTATCAAAATGTGGAAATGGAGTTTTGAGGCTCAGAAAAACCATTTTTTAGGGTCGCTGCTAATAAAGGTTGGGAACCACTGTCCTAGTACATACTTGTCTCAGAAAATACTGCTGAAGTAAAAATGAGCACATATTTACTAAAGTAACCTTGACTGAGGTGTAAATCTTGGCTTTTGCAGGATTTGGTCGATGCCTGGTCTACAGGAAGCATGCTTGCGCTCTGAAGCGGTATGCTAACCAGACATTTGACAAAGTGATGGGTCCCATGGTTGATGCTACAACCCATAAGCCAGTTTGGAGACATTCAGCACTGGACTCCGATGGAATAGCAGCTCCAGGTAACTTATTTATCCATGTAAGACATGTACAGCAGAAAGCAACACAAACTTGTATCTTTGGTCATTAATGCTAGTACTTTCAATAATTTCATGTGGGTGGCTCATGCCTGTGGAGCATGAAAACTCCCACAAATTAGGTCATGCTTATGAAAATATACTCTGCACAAGATATAATTTGTATTTAACTGTTAGCCTTAAAGTACTTTTATATCATAAGTCACACCACCAGTAAACATCTCATAGCACTTGTTGCAACATCTGCCTATTTTTCAGGTAGGCCACTGTTTACACATCTTGTTACTTCAGCTTGACATGAATGGTTGTTAAACTAAATTTGATTGGTGCCTTTAGCATTGGAACAAGGATTCCATAGTGGTTTGAACTTTGCATGAAGAAAGTTTTACAAATGCTTGTTTTAAAGTACAAGCCACCTAGAAAATCCAAAATTGTTGACTCCCAGCATGATTCATCTTCAGATGACAATTTTATTTGGCAAATACTGGCTGATGATAGCGATGATGACAACTGTTCAAGTTTTGAAGTGCATCTGATCAATTGAGAAGGGAAAGTGTTACCAGAAATGTGAGTGAATGATTTTGAACCCGAAAATGATCTTGAATATGAATACGATGTAGATACAGGATGGACAGAAGAAATCATGTCTCTCAACCCAATGTTCAGGTGTATTTCAAAATTAAATGTACCAAGCCTAATTAAATTACAGGCAATATAAGAGTAGAGTGCGATTTTCAATTTTTTTTCTCAAACAGTTGAGTATTGAGGGATCATGTGCTACAAAACTATATAGCCCTCTAAGGGTTGAGATGAATTGAATAAATAAGAATCTAAAAGGTAATTAAAAAGTAAAGATATGTTTTTTTATTGGAATACCTGTCTGAACAAGCAGACTGCATTGATGGACATAAAACCCTAATATATCATTTGGAACAAATAAGAAATATAGCTTAGTGGTCAGCAAAGCACTGGTTCAAGACAGTGAAACTTTGTCAGACCTCATGTCAGTGAAAAATCTTAATTTGGAGCAGAGATATCCATGAGACAGTACGTATGAGATGTGGAAAATTGTACATAACAACCATAAAGAACAGTTTCTCAATTTGTTCAAGCAGACTAAGCTAGCTGTGTGTATGCCTGTGAAAGGGGTGTGTGTGGTTATTTGTACATAACATTCATACATATCTGAGGAACAGATCAAGCTTAGAAACAATCAACAGATTAGTGCTTATACAACTTAGGGTGACATCTTTTAAGGATTTTGATTTCATTAGAGCAGGAAGAAAGAGAGATGGATATTTAAGAGTTACTGGTAGGTAAATATTGAACTATGGCCATTTCCTCCTCCCCTTTTTTTCTCTTACTCCCAACTTATTCTAGTGAGGGCTGTTCCATTAAAACATACATGGGACCCAGGGAAGGCACTTTTAAAGTGGGGTACTCACCCATAGATGCATTTTAGAATTTTCTTATCATTTTAATATGAATTCTGTGAAATTAAAGTGCCTTGGCATATATTTTTAAAAAACTGCCTTCCCTTGGTACCATGTATGTTTAAATGGAACAGCCCTGACAAGGATGAAGCTCCCTCTCTTAGAGAAAATCCTGGCAGCATCTCTGCTTAGCATCCATATGTTATTTCATGAATGGAAAAAGGTAACCTATTTGATAGACACATGTCTTCTTTATTACTCAGACATTACCATATGAACAAATTATTGCAGAAAAGTGCTGATATTAGCTAATTTCAAGTGTGCTATAATAGTATTAATATTAGCTAATCTCAAGTGTGCTGTAACAGTATTGATATTAGCTAATCTCAAGTGTGTTGTAACAGTATTGATATAAGCTAATCTCAAGTGTGCTGTAACAGTATTGATATTAGCTAATCTCAAGTGTGTTGTAACAGTATTGATATTAGCTAATTTCAAGTGTGCTATAATAGTATTGATATTAGCTAATCTCAAGTGTGCTGTAACAGTATTGATATTAGCTAATCTCAAGTGTGTTGTAACAGTATTGATATTAGCTAATCTCAAGTGTGCTGTAATATATTGATATTAGCTAATCTCAAGTGTGCTGTAACAGTATTGATATTAGCTAATCTCAAGTGTGCTGTAACAGTATTGATATTAGCTAGTCTCAAGTGTGCTGTAACAGTATTGATATTAGCTAATCTCAAGTGTGCTGTAAACCTTCACATAACATTAGTTTCTAAGATTAGTCATTTCAGCCAACATTTTGCATATCCTTTTCCTTTCATTAAATTATAAAGTCAGTTCACTCTGGCAAAGCCAGATTTATTTAAAGATATATCAAAATGCCTTTATATCATAAGTTGTTGTTTTTCTTACTTTAATAAAATCATGCATTCCAGAATGAGGTGATAGGAAGTGGTTACCTTTAAAAGGTTGCAGTTTTGGATAGTCACCTCATATAAAGGCAGCAGTCAGTTTTCTTGTAATGATAATAAGATTTCATACAAGTTTGCTAGTTTTCTTCTTTTTGACACTGCCAGCATATTGTTGGATGGAATGATAAAAAGTTTTCCTCAGAGGTGCATTCAGTGAGAATATCACTATGCACTGTTGGTGTGGAAAACTCACTTACCTGTCCTTTTGCAATGTGGTGGACAAATGCTCACAAGAGTTGGCATTGCATTGAATTTTTTTAAAACTAATTTTCATAAATGAATAAATTAACCTCACTTTCCTTCATAAAATGTGTATTTCGTAAATATTGAGTAAACATGTCTATATACGTCGGGTGAATTACAGTGAAGATAAATTAACTGTGTAGCTAGGTTCTCCTAGCCTCTGTTTATATTTCTCAGCTCTTCAGTGCATGAAACAAAATACATTAGGATTGGTAGCTTTGCACTAGCCTAATGTCACCTAATACTAGCCTTATTGAACACAGCCCAATGATGTCACATTTATGTACATGTTTCCCTGATGCTATAGGATTATCAATTGTTTTCTCTTGTCTTGTGAATGTAAAGTAACAAATGGTAAATTTGGAATATAAAAGTATAATAGTAAAAACTGTTATTTTACAGGAGAGAAGATAGAGAACAAGCAGGTGTTGATAAACAAGTGGATGCCAACAGTAACCCTCAGTCCCCTTCAGGCAGGACCGACACAAGAGCCAGAATATCGAGAAGTGGCACAGACGTAAGCACACTGTTTTATTATCACTTCAGCATAAGTGTCCCCTTCTTTTTTCAGACAGCAATGACAACTCTATATAGCGCTACTAACGTAGCAGTAGGAATCACACATATCACCATTCAGTTCTGTTAAATCTAAACTATTGATCAAGGCAGTTTTAATCAAGGAATATTTTGATCTGTGCTTATATTTTATTGAAATAATTCTTATCTCATTTTTGACTGACCTGTAACATACAAGATAATGCATCATTCCTGCTACATGAAAATAGAAACTTTACCTACTGTTGTAAAATTTGAACAGTTCTGCAAATGGGCATAATGTTTAAATTTTCTCTGAGCAGAATAGTGGCTCATTATGTCAGTATTTAATACCCTTGAAGTGATATGACCAAGAGTGTATTACTACTCCTGGATGGGATTTCAATATATTCAGTGCTGGTATCTAGGTACAGATGGGTCAGCTGGAGCAAGAAAGGTTAAGTGCCTTCCTTTAGGACACATTAATAAGAGTGGTTGGTGTGTGACTCAAACCTACAACTGTTCAGTCCTGATTGTTGTGGTCACCACTAGGCCATGATGTCTCCTATAGACACCATTGCAGTATCAATTTTCTTAGCCTTTTGAAAAATGATATTGTTTTCATTACTAGTTTATTGATTGGGGAAGCTTCCTATTGTTTATTGTTTCTTTAATGATTTGCAGCAATCACAGAATCCACAAACAGTTCATAACCATTGAAAATTGATATGGCATAAACAATCTTTCAAACTTTCTCCTAGTGACAATGTGACTTCTGTAGCAACCAGGTGGAAAACTTATTTTTAACTTCTCATGAACAGCTCTGCCAGTTTTGATGAAACTTTGAAGGAGTTGTTTTGTTTTTGACGTGGCTTCATATGCAGTGTTGTGGTTTCCATAGCAAACATACAGAAAATCTATTTTCAGTATCTTCAGAATAACAAATCCAGTTTTTATCAAGTTTGGTGTTAATGTTTACTTGGATATACTCTTTCAGTGTTGTGTCAGGCATAGCTTCCCTATCAATTGTATATTGCAGCAAGGTGGAAAACCTACAGAAAGATACCTATCTTTCATCAGGTATTGTTACTGTTTTTTTAAAATAACATAGAATGACTTTCTCTCCAACACTGCCTTACGATAGAAGTGTGATAGGTAGTGTCCTAGACCAGCTAAAGTTACTCTGAAGAAACACAAATTAACTAGAAAAATTAAGTGAAACCTGATTTGAGTGACCTCTGTCATGAGCAACCATCTGTCATTTATGATATTTGAAACCACCTGTCATTTATGATAAACATCATGATGCACAGATCAGTTTGACTGTATAAATATTTGCCCTGAATAACCACCTGTCATATACGATAAACATCTTGATGCATAGATCAATTTGACTGTATAAATATATGTCCTGAATTAACCGCCTGTTATTTATGATAAACATCTTGATGCATAGGTCAGTTGGACTTTATAAATATATCCCTAATTAACCACCTGTCATTTGTAATAAACATCTTGATGCATAGATCAATTTGACTATAAATACATGCTCTGAATAACCACCTGTCCTTGATAAACATGATGATACACAGGTCAAGTTGACTGTATAAATACACTGCATTGCGTAACCACATCTCAATTAGTGAGGACACTTTACTCTCATTTGCCCAACAAAGTAAAAAACTACAGCCACTAGGCAAAACAACTTAGAGCAGCTTTGCCCAACCAAATCAAAATATTTTGTACATTTCAGATTAACACAGTAAGAAGAAGTATTTTACTAAAGAAAACATGTGTGTGAATTTACTGATAATACAATGTAGTTTCAAAGCCGAAAAATGAAAACATCGCTTTTGCATACCAGTAAATGTTTCATTGTATCTTCAAGTGCCTGAAGGATGTTATTTATATGTTACAGTCCTACCCGTTTATGTCGACATCCTCGGGCCCAAGGAAATATTGTCGACATAGGCGGATGTCAAGATAAGTGTTTGGGGGGGGTACTGAAAAAAGATACAAGTTAAATTCGTCAGTAAGGGGTGACCTGTCATCAGTGAGTAGCATTTACACTTTGCAAAACCAAACAATGCAAATTTTGATTACATGAAGACAAAACCAGTGTCAAATACACTTGTATATTGACAAATTTTGGTTACCTTTGTGTAATAAAATCCACAATAAAATATTGCATTGGTCACATCCTGATATGAAACACATTCACTACGATTATTCAATGTCGGCATAAGCACATGGTTGCATAGTTGTTATTTACACGCTTGGAGTACATGTACTTAAATTGGCCTAGATTTTGGTCAGTCAATTCCCATCTTACTGAGGCTACCAAGGGGATGGGGCTATTCACAGGGAAATGAAAACCTGTCAACAAGTTGGTTTAAACAGTACGTGTATTTAGTTACAGAAGTCATCGTGAAAAGTACATAAAAGCGAACAAGAGATATGCAGCTGATATGATTAATGAAGGCATAATATTGTATACATTGACACATGCTAATGAGGTATTAAAAGAAAATGATTCTTATAATACAATATTGTAACAATGTCTGCTCAATACATTTAAAATTTTTCACAGACATCTTTGCGAGATGTCCCACCCTCAACTTCCTTAACAGCCAGATATTTAGTTTCCAGAGACTGTAAATTTAATCTGCGTTTACACTGCCGTTGGTAGCCAGCGTAAATATAAATAAAGTTAAAAAGGAAACTTTCACAGCGCAATAAACTTGTTTTAATCACCGATCACTTTGGAAAATGCAAGAGTCAGATCAGATTTCATTGCTTTTATTTAAGTCGCCGCGAGAGGCCAACTTTATAGGACCAAACAAAAGCCTGTTTTTTTTTATCCAACTGCGACATTAAAGCCTGCCGGCAAGATCAACTAATTGTTGAGTAAAGTACAGGTGGGAACTGGCTGCTTGCCGACATAAATGATTAGGCGAGAAAATTAAAGCCTGGCGGCAAGATCAACTAATTGTTGAACAAAGTTTGGGTCGGAATTGGCAGCTGGTTGACATAAATGATAAGGCGGTAAAATTAAAGCCTGGCGGCAAGATCAACTAATTGTTGAAAAAAGAATGGGTCGGAACTGGCAGCTTGTCGATATAAATGATTAGAAAACAAAGGATTTGTTCAAGCTGGGACCAAGGGCTTCTGTCGACATGTATGTTTATTTTTTTACAATGACAATTTTGGTAGTAATAGTAGACCAAGGGACCAGGACTTTTTTGTCGAAATAGGCGGCTTGTCGATATAAGTGCTGTCGACATAAGTGGGTAGGACTGTATCACACATATTATTTAAGGACTATTACACAAAAATTATTTTAAATGTATTTGTAATTTTAGCTTCTAAATCCTTCTTTTTTAACAAATCCAAAACGTGTTCCTTCTGAAACACTTCAGATTTAATAAATTACTAAGAGCAAAGAAAAATGGTACTGAGAATTTTGGTAGTCAGTGCAGGCAGATTGGATGGTGAAAATCAAACTCGCAACTTTTTGGTTAGAGTCCAGTGCTTTAACCACTGAGTCATTATAGCTCAATGATTTACAAGTTATAACTATGTGCTCCAAGCTTTTTTTTCCCATTTACAGTTTTCATACATGTGTGAAGTTGCATTCACAATAAGATACATATCAACTATCAGGTGAGCAAAATCAGACCCTTTTTGACCTCTTGTTTGATATCCAGTGAAGCCTCTATAAAGGAGTCACTGTTTGGATTGAAATTTCAGTTGGATAAAGAAGCTTAATTGATAATAGGGAAAATCAGATCCTGGTTGGATATATGAGGTAGTTATTTACAAGAGCGACAATTAAAGGAGATTGTACTGTGCATCTCAAAATATGACATGAAACTGGCATTGTATAGAAATAAACTAGTTCAAAACTTTGGGCAGTATATGTGTGAAAAGGTTTTAAATTGTATATTCATTCACCGACTAGTTCAAAACTTTGGGCAGTATATGTGTGAAAAGATTTTAAATTGTATATTCATTCACTGTCTTTTTAGGTACAAGTCATCAGAAGCAGCATACATTGAAAAAGTGATGATCTCATCTAACACAGAAGAGGCATTCCTTATAAAAATGTTGCTCAGACAGACTCGCAGGCCTGAAATTGGAGATAAATTCAGTAGCAGACATGGACAAAAAGGGTAGGTGGATCTCTTTTGTGCTGCAATTCATAGATCATAAAAGCTTATGAAGGTGGTTTTTCTCCTGCATCCATTAGCACAAGTGTGATATTGTGTCTTATTCTTACCTCTGGAAGGATTACCACCAAACTTTATGAACACATTTATCCCAAGGTCTAGTTGGCCCTAAATAAAAATTAGCCATTTTGACAATAATATTGCTATAGCTCCTAAATGATTGATCATATCTGTATGGGGTTTTCATTGAAAGACCTCTTATGTCACCTAAATGGTCCTAAATGAAAATGGTGCAGCTCTGATATTCACTATCATTGCCATTTTGATTATCATGTTATTGATATTTCTTCAACCACTGCAGTGGCCTAGTGGTTAGAGTGTCTGCCTTAGATGCAGGAGGACACAGGTTTGAACCCCATTCAAGTCATAACAAAGACTTATAAAAATGGTACTGAAAGCTGCCTCGCTAGGCACTCAGCATTAAGAGGTTAGTGTTAGGACTGGTCAGCCTGGTGTCAGGATAATGTGACTGGGTGGGTCATAATGCCGTATGTCTGCAGCATGATACCCCAGTGCTAGACATCACTATAAATTACCACACTGCAGACATTGTAGCCATATGACTGAAAAATTGTTTAAGCTATGTTAAAAATCCAAATTACACACACACACACACACACATTGATATTTCTTCAAAATTAATGGTTTTATTGGTGTGGGTTTTTCACTAAAAGACTTGCGTTAAACTTTCTTTTTAAAAGTTTTACAAGTCACTGTGAATAGCAATACAAAATATTGATCAATGAAAACATTGGTAATGCCTTTTCGTGGCAACACTTTAAAAACTAAATAAAGTTAAATAAGTCTTGCTAATGAAATTTTTGTTTCAGTTTTATCTTTAAGTTCGTTTTTGGTGTAGTCATCATAAAAGTTATATGCCTCCTGTATTCAAATGTGAAGAGTGTTAATAAAATTTCAAAGCAGTGTCTATGAACATTTCCATGAGAACATGATCAGTGCTGTGTGTATTTTAATTGTGATTTGCAGAAGTATTTGTTGCAATGTTAAATTCAAATAAAAGTGGGCTTGCTTTGTATTATCACTTTAATTCGATTTCATGTATCAAATCAAGTTTAACAGGTTGAATTGAAACTGTTAAAAGGCCAGCAAATTGTCCGGGCATAAGAGTTAGCGGTCTTGGTTTTTATCAACTCAATTTAATTGATGAGTTGAACACCGTTTTAAATATTATTATTTCAGTAATATCATTAAAATATCTAACATTAATCAGTGGTTGATCTGAATCATTCACAAATGTCATGAACTTTAGCAAGAAAGCCAAGCACAAGGCTTGCTGAGTGCATGAAAAACTTTCATTGGTAGGATTCATTATGGGACAGTGAGATCTAGAGTTTGTAGCGAGATTAAAATTCACAACTTATCAAACAAGGCTGAGCAGAACTATTGTGATTACTTGCATAGAAATCACAATCAAACTATGTTGTTGTGGAACAATGGAAAATTTAGTTTTTATGTTGTTGTTTCTCAAAATAACTATCTAGCAATATGAGACTTTGAATCACCTAGACATTTTGAAATACTCAGTTCAGCTGTTCCTATTCTGACTAATCAAAAAATTAGGTCAGCCTGACCTTTTACCAGAACTCATGTCCTTGTCAGATCATGTGATGTTTACATATACCTATATTACCATTCAACCTTGAAACTCATGAATGAAACAATTTATGCACTATAAAAGACTCCTCTTTAAAGTACGAAACTTATTATTGGCAAGACTTGTACTTAAGGTAAGGAAGAAGCCTATTGATTTCAGAATTAAAAGGTCAAGGGTCAGGGTCAGTGTGATAAAGAATATAATGGGTCCCACACAATAACATTAGTTTTATCTACATTACATACCAGGACCAAACATTGTGGAGAGGTTGTACTTGGGATAAGGAAAAGGCATATTGATTTTGGGAGTCAAAAAATGTAAAAATGAGGTCACTGTAACTGAAAGAAGAAAAATTATTTCCACACATTAGTTCTTCATCATCAATCTGAAACAAAGTTTGTGGATGACTTTCAATTGGGGTAAGGATGAAGCCTATCAGTTTTGGTTCAAAAGGTCAAAGGTCACTATAATTGAAAGAAGAAAATGGTTTCTGCACAGAATATTCAGAAATCGAATAAAACAATTTCTAACATCATAACATCTTGAAATTTTTTATTTAAAATTTGGATCAGCATGTTTGTGTCAAGAATTTTATATCTGTACATTCTTTTATATTTAGCGTTTGTGGGTTGATAGTACCTCAGGAAGACATGCCTTTCACAGATCAAGTAAGTAGAATTTATTTAATATTGACAGTTATCTTTTGAAGAAGATGTGGGAACTAGGTGACCCAAGGATTAATGCATGCACAGTGCAAACTATCATGGACCATTTGTAACATGCCTCTGATTATATATTACTTTTGCAGTACTGGCATATTATTTGAGATGTTTCCTTGTAGACATTATTTCTTCATTGAAAGTCCATTGGTCACAGTATTGGATAATGAAAACGTAGTCATTCTTGTATAATAGGGTTACATTCAAGATGCTCTTTATTGTTATTGACAAATTTTTCTTGTTGGTTAACCATAATCGATGGACAATGTCCACTGAATCAACATCTGTGCTGTCACTGGAGGGAATGTTTGTTCCTTTCTTGTTAAGTAATATGTGCCATTATACTTTGACGTAGGAACTATGTCATCTAGGTATACATTTGTTAGACTTGTTTTGAAATCTAGGCATGCATTCATTAGACAATTTCTCTTGTCTAGGTATTTACTTGTTGGACTATTTCTGTCATCCAGGCATACATTAGTTAGACTATTTCTCCTTCAAATACATTCCCTGATCACATTAATCTTAGACATATAAGCCTGCCGCCAGCCAAACTAAAAAGATATAAATTCATCTTTTCTGTGTGTGTGTGTGTGTGTGTGTGTGTGTATATATATATATATATAGATAGAGAGAGAGAGATACTAAGGGCAATAACTCTTGCCCATTAGCTCCCCTTGCCATCTCAAGGTGTTGCAAACTTTCAAGCATCGCTGATGTTCAGTCAGCATTGTATGAGACACCTCTCATAAATCCATACCAAAACTAATGTAAAATTTAACCTTTCATCCAGAAATTTGAATTTATATTATGTATTGAATCATTCCTCAGTGGTGGTACATATTATTTTTTTTTATTTTTTTGTCAATATTTTTAACATTTATTAGCGGTGGGTGCCAGACTCTTGCAATTCCAGTCTCCTTCGATCAACCTCAAAATGAAGAGGTGATCCAAATCATTATGGAGCGGCTTTGGATTTCATTTATCCAACCCCCTCCTCCTCATAATGGACTTACCATCAGATCTGGAGAAGGACAACATTCTACAACAAAAGAGTTATGGTCCCTCATTGACAAATGGGCGGTGGAGATTGTGCGAAACCACAATCTTGGGTTTTTTATTCAAATATTTTTCTTGCAGATGAGGCCAATAGCAAGTTGAAGCCAATCATTGACCTATATCACCTCAAGAAGTACATTCTTCCACCTAAGTTCAAGATGATGACAGCAGTGAGATGGTCCTAAATATGTTAGACAACTCAACCTCTTCAAACTGAGGCACCAAATCTCTCGACCTGTGTGTTCTTTAACAGTTTCTGTGTTGGTGCGACCAGCTGCACGTCAATGTACAAACCAGGCACATTTCCAGAAGACTCAATATCCTCTTTGACACTCTGTCCAGAAAGGATCAAATCATTCATGTGGAATGGACCATCTATCAGTCAGTCTTTCATTGGATGTGTGCATGGATGTGTGCACATATGGGATGTCTGATTATTGATCTTTTTGTTGTTGTTGTTGTTGTTGTTGTAGGGCTTAACGCCATTTTTCAGCACACGATAGCTATACATGGCAGCCAGTATTAATGGTGGAGGAAGAAACCGGGAAATCCCTGTAAAGAACCACTGACCCACGAGAAACTACTGGCAAGCTTTCTCACATATCCACATTCGCCGAATCCGAGACTTGAACCCACGCAGACAGAGGTGAGATGGCAGTGATCCGTAACGGAGAGCGCTTTAGACCACTAGGCCACTCGGGGCCCCTTGATCTTTTTGTGACGATGTGGAATTACAAGTTGCCCACCTTCATCTCCAATTCTGTACCCAGAAGCTTGGGCCATGGATACACTGCCAATCAGTTGCAGTTGTGGGCCTTTACCCACACACACCCAGTGTTAGTATTGAAATTAATACAGAAGTTGAAGGGTCAGATATGCAGGATGATTCTGATAGCCCTTCTGAGATGGAACATGTCCTGGGTCAACTCAGTCTAGGAACTTATCTGCCCAGGAAGAATCTGATCCAACCAAATCTTCTCAAACAACATGGTCGAAGGTGTTCCACCCCTGCCTGGATCATCTTCTTCTTCATGTCTGTCTCTTGTCAGGACAGCCTTGCAGAAGAAAGAATTTAGACCTTCATTTTTGGATAGAATCTTGTAATCAACAAGATTTGCTACTTTGAAGGCTTATGAGGGAAAGTGGCATGTTTTCAGGGACAGATGCCAAGTCAATAACATCATCCTGACTTGATTCCTTAAACTGGCAGACTTTTCTCTCTGGCTTTACAAGGAGAAAACATTGTCTGCAGTTACCATCAAAGGTTACCACTCAATATCTTACACATTCAGGTATTATGGCAGAAGAAATATTGGTCATGATAAAGATCTATGAGACCTACTAGCCAATTTTTGGATTTGGATCGCCATAAATCCATCAGCCCATTTCCAAAATGGAATCTGTCCTGGGTTTTAACATAATTCAGTTAAGATAAATTTGAGCCTTTAATCTGAACCTTGTTTAAACTACTATCATACAAAACATTTTTATTGATAGCATTAGCTTCAGAATGCTGGGTGAGCAAGTCTACATGCACTTTCAGTTGACCTGAACTATCTTCAGTTTAGAATAGATGGTTCAGTGGTTCTCATAACTGAACCAGGTTTTGTGCTCTATCACAGTCAAAATATGCTTCCTCTCTTCCTTTCACACGTTGAGATCAGAGGCCCTTTCAGTGCCTTCAACCAATGCTGGAAGCACATTGAGTCAAGTCATAAAACATGCAAACGACTCTTTTTCCCAATGAAGGCTGGGAAGCAGCATATCACCCCTCAAAGTCTCTCTTTTGTGGCTGAAGTGGGTTATACATTTAGCATACTCTGAAGTCGCGAGTTCAGAGTCACCCCATGATGATCGCAGTTCATGAAATTGAGGGATCTCTGCAAGTCTCACTTTCAGATTGAAAGTTTTGATCTGAGACATAACAAAAACTTTTAGCTGGCATGCAGAAGTCGACGTTCTGTTTTTATCTATGGGATTTAGCTTCACTGAGACAAATTTGGAATTAGGTCGGTCCTGTGGTGTTGGCACAGATGACCGCTGGACATAATTAAATTCAACACAGCCTCTTAGCTTTGCTGGAAGAAGAATTTGTTAATCATCGTAATTGGATGTGGAGATAAGAGAAGGCTGTCTTGTATTCAAGTTAGATGAGCAGGTTATCATTCAGATAGGGAATCCCGCCTTTTATTCTCTAACAGGATACTTGAAACATAAGTAGAATGCTCATTATTCCTTCCTTCAACCTGTTCTCTTAATGTGATTGGGGGAACATAATAAAAGGAGAAAGCAAATTTTTCATTCAGTTATATTTCACCAAGAATACTTATTGGATAACATTGCTTAAAATACCCTCTAAGCTACCCTGCCATGTGAGCATCCATTTTTGGTATCTGGTGGTGGCAAAGGGAGGTAATTGGCAAGATTTATTGACTTGGTCTGTATACTATAGACAGAAAAGATGAATGTTGTTGGGAAGTAGCAGACTTACATGCCTAACATTTAATGTGATCAGATAAGTATTCTGGAGAAACATCATTTACTGAAAAATCTTCTTTTTGTTACCTACTTACACATTTGTTTAGACTATTTTTGTCATCTAGGCATACATTTATTAGACCATTTTAGTCATATTAAGATTGATACTTCCAAATAAAAATGACTCTCTTTTTCATTTTGCAGGGTATTTGTCCAGATGTGGTAAGTACATTTTTGATTTTCCTCAAAATTTTGTGTTTAATCATTATGTCCAAAGTTATTCTTGTTTCCCAGTGTTTATGATGAAATGAAGTTCACTGAAAAATAAATATATGCATGTCTAAAGAATCACCTTTTCTCAATTCTGATTTTTTTATTCAGTGCTACATACTGTGCGTACATTATATACATGATATAAGAGTGTACCACATACGTTATATATGGGATATAAGAGTACTATATATGCATACTTATAAGTTCAGTCCCATTGCAAACTGCACAGGTCCAGATCTGCTGACCCATTTTGTTTATAACCAAAATATAATCGATATTCTTACAAAACAAAGACTTAAATTTATTGCTAACATGGGAGCCAAAATCCAACTTTTGTATTCAGGATGTTTTAGTGCCAATTTTATTTCATGATAATCAAGTGTACATCAACCAAATGAATTTCAGTAATGAGTATACCTCCTTAAAACTTCTTATTTTACCCACAGATTATGAACCCTCATGGATACCCCTCCAGAATGACAGTGGGCAAGCTGATGGAACTGTTGGGCAGTAAAGCAGGGGTACTAGATGGGAAATTTCACTATGGCACAGGTAACTGTTCCAATAAACTGGATATGATTCCTATAGGAAAATAATGTGAAAAAAGGAAACCACACGTAACATGAATTGCTGCCAACAGTGTGGGATTTTACTATAAATATTATTGACAGAATACAACATAATGCACATCCAGAAGTCCAGTCCGTCTGCAAATTCATAAAGTCATCTGCATATTCATAAAGTCCATCTGCATATTCACAAGTCCATCTGCATGTTCACAAGTCCATCTGCTCACTCATTTGTGTTATTCCTCTAGTATAACATGGTAATTATGAAAAAGTACTGATATTTGTTATATTTCATAAATGAGATATTGAAATATATCAGTGGGAAAAAAAAATCATACTGCCACAGTGGTGATGTCACATTTACCACCATAGGTGTGATGTCACTTTTGGAACTACTTTCTTTTCCCATTTAGGAAATATATCTGCCCTGTGTGTATGTTATTGAAACCTGTATTTCCATCTTTAGGCCTATTTCATTTTTCTTCTTCTGTTCCTTCTCTCTCTCTCTCTTTCTCTCTCTCTCTCTCTCTCTCTCTCTCTCTCTCTCTCTCTCTCTCTCTCTCTCTGATCTCTCTCTCTATCAAGGATAATGATCCTTTAGTATGCATTTATGTAATGAATGAGGAGACTCCATCATGAAATGCTTAAAAACATTCCAGAAAACAAAAAGTATCAACTTTTTCTCAATTAAGTTTTCACATGAATCTTGCAAAAATTGTCACTGACTAACATTACATGACCTGTTGATATCTGGTATTCTGTGTCACCCATACAGTGTATTGTATACCTGTTATATCCTACAATAAATAGGAACTCATTTTTAGGAAAAACTCTTGCATAAATATAACAAGAAAAGTGTTTAAGTAGCAATGTTAACTTGTCACAATAATGTGTTGACAAATTGTTTTTCAGTGCAGTTATGGGAACGGTTTATTGGTAGTCATTAGTTTTATTAATTTTTATGAACATATGGTTAATTGCACCTTTTTAATGTGAATGTGTTGCATGAGATCAAATCAGAGTGTAAGCAGTTGGAGATACACCATCACCTTTTTATTTTCTATCCTGTCAGGGTTTTTTTAACAGTAAATTGCATACAACAGCGTCTATGCTAGGATGTGTGATTATTTGATTCTCACTAATTGCTGAATAAATCATGCCAAAAGTCATATGAATGCAAAAGAAATGTACATTTTATCACACATTATATTTTTCATGCCCCACCTTTATTTCCTCCATTAAATCCTGCTTATGTTCAGAAAATTTTCCCTTTGTTTAAAATGGGGGTGAGGTGGATTTACCCTTCAGAATTTTGAGTTCTCTAATAAACCACACCTATAAGCTCATGGAGTTTCATGGTTCCTATAATTAGTGCTACAAAGTCTAATTGAAAATAAGAGACTCTCTCTCTCTCTCTCTATATCAAACATGAGGCCAGGGTCTTTCATCCTTTCAGCTTTTGGTGGAGATAAAGTGGCAGATCTTTGTGAAGATCTCATCAGGCATGGATATAACTACATGGGAAAAGACTATGTTACATCAGGAATTACTGGGTAAGTTTAGTCGGTAATGTACTTTATTCACCATTATTATTTGTACACTTGTTGTGTGTTAGACGTTTTGGAGAAGTATATTTGCAGTGACCTAGGATATTCATCTGTCACTTTGTCTCTCCATGAACTTTTCCTATTTCACATGATAACTTCAGTTTGGCTGTACCAATCTCAACCAACCAGACCGCTCTGGTGGCCTAGTGGTTAGAGCGTCCACATCGGATGCGGGAGGTGGTGGGTTTGATCCCTGGCCGAGTCATACCAAAGACTTACAAAAATGGTACTAACAGCTGCCTCGCTTGGCGCTCAGCATTAAGAGGTTAGTGTTAGGACTGGTCGGCCTGGTGTCAGGATAATGTGACTGGGTGGGACATCATGCTACATGTCTGCGGCATGATACCCCAGTGCTAGTCATCACTATAAACTGCCACACTGCAGACATCATAGTGATATGACTGAAAAATCGTTAAAGCTACATTAAAAATCCAAATAAAAAACACACCAATCTCAACCATACTTTGCAAATGATTTGCACTTGGGTGAAGAAAACAGTATCAGGATTCAGAGGCTCAAATTATTATATGCTCATTTTGTCTCCATTAACTTTACATTGTCAGAATCATGCAATATTGTATGATATTGCACACCTTGGTATTGCACTCACATGCATGACACGTGTGCCCAATAGTGCATTAAGAACTACTTTGTGAACAAATCATGTACACTTGTGTAGTAGATGCTTTATGTTTTGGTCGATTAAATTTCTTTCTGAATGAACTAAAGCAGATGTTTCATAGACTGCCACATACCAGTTCCTTTGAAATATCCCGCGTTAACTTTTTTGAATCAATGTTTCGGATTTAGGCTAGCAATAGATGCCAGACACGTCATAAAATTTCTGGGTACGTACAAATAACATGCAAGTGACAAGGCATAAACATGCCTTCTTTAGCTGGTAATAAGAATGACAAAAAATATCCTTCCAGTTTTACATCCTGAGTTTCCTCAAAGTGTACTTTCTTAGTTCTGCAAATCCAAATTACATCAGCTATGTCGTGGGTTCCAAAGCTTGATTACACATTTCGAAATTGTACTGTAATTTTGACTACATTCCAAATGCAGTAACATCCTCCTTACTGTACTAAAAATGAAATGAACATCATATTCTATCGCATCTTTTTGATAATTACAGTTGAAAGAGTTCATATTTTTCCCACATTATGATTCCAAACATTCAGTGACAGAACAGAAACACACTTGCAGATAAGTCAAGACGCTGCTCCCTAGCTGCACAAATCATACGTTACTTCATGTAGAATTGACACAGATAAATTCAGTCCTTAATCACAAAATCAAGTAGAATTGACAAAAATACCAAAATCATTTAATTCCAGACCAAATGGAAAAGTTGTTGCAATGCACATTCATTCACAATATTACTCAAAATTTCAATTTCAAGTAGACAAAACAACAATTTCCTTGGAAAGTCATGTCAACTGCGGGACTAAGTTCGAATTTCGCTGGGCAGAGTCATGTGTGCATTAATATTGTTGTTGTGTACTGATGAATCTGTGCTTGTATATTTAGTTTAAAATACAGCATTAAATCAGTTTCTTTGTTTCCTGTAGTGTATTTTTGTTTATATAATTAAGCCTTAGGTAAAATAAGAAAATGAGCATATAATAAAAAGGTTACTGCATTTGTATGGGAAAATATGAACTTGTTTTGTCAGATGGATATACTGCACTCCCAAGATCGTGCAGTATACATATCCGAAAAAACTCGTTCATATTTTCCTGTACAAATGCAGTAACCTATAATTACAAAGTCACTGACTCATGGAAGTAAAATTGCTTCCACAGTTAATTAATTATATATTACAGACCTGGACACAACTTTGTGGATAGCTTGCACCTGGGGTAAGGTAGAAGCTTTTATAATTTGGAGGTCAGAGGTCAAGGTCACTGTTACTAAAGAAGAACAATTACATCTTAACAATAATAATGGTTCAACATCACAGATATGGACCAAATATTGGGCATAGCTTACACATGGAATAAGTTAGAAGCCTCTCTGATTCGTAGTTAAGTGTCATAGGTCATGGTCACTGTCACTGAAAGAAGAAAAATGGCTTCTGTACAATAAATATGGGTCAAAATGTCCAAGCTCATGGTCACAAACTTCAAGAAAAAGAAATTTATTTTGTTCAATAACTTTAGTTTTAGACCATGAACCTTGACCAGAACTTGTGGCATGCTTGCCTGTAAGGTATGGAAGAGATCTGCTAGGTCAAAAGGTCAAAGTTCATTATTAATGAAGTTCAAGTTCACATGGTTTTGTTGCAGAATAACTTTATTCTAAAGTACGTTCCTTGACAAAACTTGGTGGATTGCTTGCACTGTGAGTAAAGAAGCAGCCTTTAGTTTCTGTGGTCTAGAGGTCAGAGGTCATAGTTATTGTAAATCTAACAAGAAATTTGTAAAAAATCACACCAAAGGTTTTAACTGAATGTTTAGACAAATTATGCATAGTATTTTTAAGCTCAACTTTTGTTGTCTTCAAAAAGTCCCCAAATATATTGGAAAATCCCTCCCTCATATTTATTGAGGGAGAATTCCCCTTCCAGCTTCCAGTGTTTGGTTGTAGACTAGACCCCAACTCATACCCATGAAAGCAGTCAAAAATGCCTTGTACATCATCAGGGACAGAAATCATTTCAGTTTGGTTGCAGTAATAAACAAAATATAATGGGGAAAGGTTATGGGTGTGAGCAAGGATCAAACCCAGTACATCTTGCAACGAAATTAGACACATACTGGGTAACACAAGAATGAAATGTTTGTTCCAGCAAAGTTGGAGAGTAGTGGCCATTTATATCTTTCCTGTCTCAATAGCAAAACTTGTACTAAAGTTACATGAACTTTCATAGATGATACTGCAAATATTTTATGATATCCACTATCTCACTCATTTCCCTTACAAAAGTTGAAATTCTCCTTCAGGGAGCCTTTGTCAGCATACATATACTTTGGGCCTATATACTACCAGAAGCTGAAGCACATGGTGCTGGATAAAATGCATGCAAGGGCAAAGGGTCCTAGAGCTGTTCTTACACGACAGCCAACAGAAGGACGATCACGAGATGGAGGACTTAGGCTTGGAGAAATGGAGAGAGATTGTCTTATTGGTTATGGAGCTAGGTAAATCTGCTTAAAAAGTATTCTGGGTAGTTCAGAGCAAGGATATGTAGATCACATAGAGGTCAGTCTAGGAAAATATGTCCAGATCTCAAATAAGCTGCTCCATGAAAATCAGTTGGGAAAATTTTAACTTGATCAAAGATAGAGTCAGACTATGATTAACAGCAGTCTCTCAAAAATAGCAAAAGTAACTGCTTTAAACACATATTTGACTGATATACGATCCTTTTCTGAATAGTTCTATTTAAGGGACTCATGAAGATAAATGATTGTTTAAAAGGGATGACTTTTCAAGCAAACTTGCCTGTACTTAAGTATGTTTTGTTACTATATTGACAGAAATGACATTATTAATAATAGGTAATCATTTTACATCTCTGCCTTGAATCTAATATAATTTGTTGATTTAGTTATGTTTTCTGGGATATTTGAGTCCTGCCCCTATGGTAGAAATGATGTGAAACCCCAACAATAACACAATTTGGATATTGCAAGGTTGTGTTGTGGCTTCAGAAATTTTACTGTAACTTCACCGATTTCTTGAAGTACTACAGAGATTTAGTCCCAAAATAAATGATTTTGATTTCATAATTTGACACAATGTGCTGTATTCTAGAAGATCAAAAATATCTTACCACAGCTGCCAATTTCTTAAAGATCTTAGCTTTAGATATTTAAAGATATTACCCACTTCATCTTGCCTCAGTTAACTCCATTAATAAAAACCCACTAAGTTTATGTCTTTACCAATATGCTAAAAATCTCACTCTTTCCTTTTCATTTTCTTGTCAGAAATGCAAAAATCAGCTTTAAATGACTCCGATCTATGCACCACTTGTTATTAAATTGCGAAAAGTTAAATGTAGATCAACTGTTGATGACCACTGACTGGAACAGAACCATTTATTAAGTTGTATGGGTGGATGGATTTGCTGTTATAATTATACAAACTTCTCCATTTTTGCTCTGCAGTAGTGCAGTCAAAGTTATCAATATAAGTTTCAATGAATATTATTTATTTTATGCTCTCTCTCACTGACAATGACTCAACCACATTAATTAGATCACTATTTACCCATAAAATTGAATGGTTTACTACTGAAGAATGGATGCAGTTTTATACCTGTTAAATTGTTTGTCTCAAGCACATGACCAAGTCAATACCCTTGATCTTGTATAAAAATTTTATTTTAAATATTTTACAAGCCTTATTTAAAGTTTATTTTTTGAAAATTCCAATATATGGTTTATGTATTTTTTGTGAGTCAGTTATGTTGGTCATGTCTGGCATACATGACTGTTTCAGATAAACAGTTTCATAAATTAGTGTTTGTATTAGCAAGAAATATAGTATTTAGATTCTAATGGAATCTAGCAGAGAAATTCTAGAAATTATACTTCTTTTTACATATTTTCACGGGAATTACTATTACATATTTTCACTGGAATTGCTATTATATATTTTCACTGGAATTGCTATTATATATTTTCATGGGAATTACTATTATGGACTCATAGAGATTAGTTGTTGAATACACATGCCATATTTAGCTGCCAGTTTTCTTATGTATATAAAAAAAATATTACATATGTAATCTCTATTTTAAGTATTTCTCATTTAATATGCATCAATTTCATTTGGTTACTGCATCACTGAACCTGTAGTTTTGCACAGTCCAACCCCATATTTTATAGACAAGAGGATACACTTTAAAATTTTTTCTTACATTTACTTTGTTAACCCCAAACATCATATTATAGCTGCATAAATATTCAGTGTGAAATCTTGTAAATGTGATTAAGTTCAGAAGCTTGTGATAGATTGTGCATAGATATCATGAATCTGACCTAGACATGTTTAAATGATGAACTTGTTATAATCTTTCCAGTTTTACTTGAATTATGGCCTGTGCAAGACACCTTTATTGTTCAGCATATTTATATTGGACCAGATTTCTAGTGGAAGACACCCTTTTTTGGTCAGCATTTCTATATTGGGTCAGATTTCTAGTGGAAGACACCCTTGTTGGCCAGCATAGTTATATTGGGCCAGATTTCTAGTGGAAGACACCCTTATTGGTCAACATTTCTATATTGGGTCAGATTTCTAGTGGAAGACACCCTTATTGGCCAGCATAGTTATATTGGGCCAGATTTCTAGTGGAAGACACCCTTATTGGTCAACATTTCTATATTGGGTCAGATTTCTAGTGGAAGACACCCTTATTGGTCAACATTTCTATATTGGGTCAGATTTCTAGTGGAAGACACCCTTATTGGTCAACGTTTCTATATTGAGCCAGATTTCTAGTGGAAGACACCCTTATTGGCCAGCATAGTTATATTGGGCCAGATTTCTAGTGGAAGACACCCTTATTGGACAGCATAACTATATGAAACCCAGTTTTTTGCAGCTCTTATATCCTATGTTTTTCTTTTAAAAATCTAATTTTAAAATAGAAGGGCTTATCCTTAATGATGATTGTTTTGATTAAGTTCTTAAAATAATGCATCTTCTTCATCACCTATAGACAACATTTGCTGTTGGCATGATGTCATAAAAATCTATTCTATTTCTTCACAGTATGCTATTGTTGGAACGCTTGATGATCTCCAGTGATGCCTTTGAGGTTGATGTTTGTGGAGAATGTGGTCTTCTGGGATACTCAGGATGGTAAGTGAAATCGTGGCTTTTAAAACTGAAAATATTTTTGTTTATAAGAAAATATGGGAACAGTTCATATGATTATATAATCTCTGCATTTTATATCTGATCTTGTAAGCTGTAATAGGTCATGTTCATCTGTTAGCCAGTCCATCACTGCTTGTAACCTGTAATCCATCCAGAGGGGAGGAAAGAAAAAGTTAGGGTCAGAATTCACATTGTTAAAATAAATACATTTTCCATGTTGTGCAAATCAATAAAATGGTATCTATATGAAATGGCAGATGAAAAATAAAAACTGTTTGCACCAAGTTTCAAATATTTGGCAAGAACTGTTGTAATTACCCTGAAACATTTATTAAGTTGACCAGATATTTTTGCTCAGACTTGGTACATGTTCTTCTCTTGCATGAAGCAGTAAGTCAGAAATTTTTTTTTTATGGTGATGCAGGAAATATAGGTCATAGTTTCGAGTTTTACACATATGAATGATCACACTTTAAGAACCGACTAGAATTACCCATGTCAAGTTCATTTGTCTCTGATTATTATAGTGAATATTTAAATATTGTGAACATCCTAGTAGTTGGCAAAGTATTCAGACACAGGCTAGTGACAGCTGTTCAATTCCACCATGTTGGGGTTATTTTATCTATTTAAAAGAGTAACCATCATCAGCTATGGGTTTTTGACAATACACACTCTAATTTTTTTGTACGTGATGCTGATTAAATTGAGAAAAAATGTCTTTTATTTATAGTTAAACTTTCTAACTCTGCATAAATGAGATTTAGGTATGTACTGTCAGAGCTATGGAGTCAGTCATAGAAACTTTTGATAAATACTATGGTGTTTGAATATTGTTGGAATGGATAATAATTGCTCATCTACCTTCAGTACTATGATTGTTCAAGGCATTTAAACTTTGGCTTTATTTTTAACTTTATCTTCTTGTTGAAAAAAATGTTCATTTTTATTTGTTTATATTATTTGCAGGTGCCAATACTGCAAGTCATCCAAAAATGTCTCCACTCTGAAGATGCCATATGCTTGCAAACTGTTATTCCAGGAATTATTGTCAATGAACATTGTGCCAAGATTATCCCTAAAACGTTACAATGAAGTTATTGCAAAGAGCTAATGCTTTAAGTTCATTTTGGAGATGCCGTGTTTGAAAACAGAATGGATGAAATGCCAAGCTCTGCTATCTGCCATCAACTGTCAGTCAGTCCATGCAGGTTGACAATTCTAATGGACATCTATTTTTAGCAATGGCTAAATGTGAAACCTTTCATAGTCACACCTGGAAATTTGCTTCAGTCTTACCTTGAGGACATCATTGTTAGATAGCTAGGCAGTTTTCAGGCATATCATGGACAAGTTGAACATTTCTTAAGTTTAGTCTTAAACCCAATTTTCAAAACATTTTCACTTGGTACAGAATTTCTGCCTATTATAAGGTAATACCTTTTAAAGGGAAAAAATTCAATCCATATAGAAAATAACATGCTAATGAGTGGATGTATTACGTTAGCTCTACTGATTGTTCATTTGAAAGACTAAGGAAGGAACAGTTAATGTTTAAAGTTTCTTCTGAATACCATGTGGATGCTAAGGATATTATTTGCATGGTTCACACATTTTAGGATAATTCAAAAGATTTAAGTTAAATCACATAGACCATAATGATAAACCTCATCAGATGTTGTGATACCTTTATTTACCTTAATTCTGCAATAAACAAAGCACATGCTCGAATATCGATGACTAACTCAATACGTTGAATACAAAATAAGAGAAAATGTCTTCATGTTGTAAACACTTGATATAAAAGTTCACTTGGAATAACACTGCAGACATAAGATTACTGTTAAATAATAATCACACAGTTTGATAGTTGTGGATAACTATAAAGGAAAGCAGTTTTAAAAGTGTTGGTATCATAGACTTATTGGATGGTGAATAATTATGTTAATGACCATAAGTTTAATATGTATGCATGTTTCTAGAAGTAAACATTCAGAATGACTTGGTGAGGATATCGTTGGAAAATTTTCTTATGTCAGTTCAAGATAATGTAATTATACATTTGTAATGTACTTTTTAAAACATTTAATTGTTATGATGTTGAATAAAATGGAATTTTGTACCATACATGTATCTATTGAATGATTTCCAGTTGTATCTGTGTCAGAACCCCTCAACTTGTACTACTTTCATGCCAAGCTCACATACCAGACAACAGACAATACTATCTGGTGAAAAGTCGGCAGATTTAGTTCTTTTTAATATTGTTTTGAAATACAGAGGATATTCACTTGTAATAAGTGAATAATATATATTTCACTGATTGGTTGAAAAACTGTATTTTCATGCAAAAGTTTTTCACCCTCAGAATAAGCAGATTTTCTTTTCATTCTGTGCTCAAACATATTGGCTATATACAACAGATTGAAGTTGCTGATTTTTTGGTATCCCACATAATAATGTCAGCTGTGTACCATTTATGTTCAGAGTTTTGTGTATATTTGTATGGAAATAAGCACTAGTAACATAATTCTCTATTTTAATTCAAGGCAAAAAACCCAGAAGGAAAAATCTAAAGGAAAAAAAATCATGTTGCAGGATTTGAACCTGGTACACTTGCACAAGAAGTAGAAGTAGCCTACTTACCACTAAACCAAGCAATTGACAAAATGGCCTGTCACGCGCTTTGGTTATAATGTAATCTATGTCTACTGATTACAGTGAAAATTTACTCTAGTGAATTATCAAAATTATTTCTGTTGGAAAATCTGCTAATTTAAAGGCTGGCATTGTTATGAGTCTATGCTCTTAAAATAAGTAACAGAAAAGAGTGAAGACAACAAGCTTTGTAAAATTTAACAAATAATTTATTTCCCTAGAATACAAAGTGAAAAATTAAGAAAAAAGAACGGTTTTATGAATTAAATCCAAACATGATCCAAGAATTAAAACTAAAAGTCCTAGTATTAAAAAGTCCTGAATGAAACTGAGTTCGAGTCCCTGATTTTGGAACAAGGTCAGCAACTATATACAATGTTTCTAGTATTGTTTACATCAATGAAGTAAAAAATTAAAAAAAAGTCAATCAGGTCAAACAGAACTAAACTCAATTTTGGATAAGATCAAGTCCAGTAAACAATGTTACATTACAATAGCATGTAGTGGAATTTTAAAAATTTTAAAACTAACAAACAAACAATTAAATTAAATATACATAACAATATAGTCAAACCTGTTAATAGCTGTCACAAGCAGGAAAAGGCAAAACCGGCCTTTGTACACAGGCAACCTCTGAACATAGATTCGCCTTTTAAAAGTAGTATTTGAATGAACTCCAAGACTAACATTTTTATCTGCAGAGATAGCTTTAATTCACAGGAAAAGAGATGAAGATATTTAGCTATACCTGTCACACTGGCACAAAAAATGACTTCTGTTTTTGCTATGATAACTTTTCCCATTATCTAGTAAACAAATTGCTTCAATCCTCTCCTGTAACAATAAAAAGTGTCTTGCTTTCGAAGCTGACATGTTGACATCTTTTATTGTGACTGGAGTAGGATAGGTACAGTCGAGATATGAAATGCTTAAATATCAATACACATAATATGCCTTTACCTAAACACTGCCTTGCTTAGTCCGATAAATCAACCCCCCAAATCTGTGTTGATACTGATGGACGATATGTGGGTCTGATGTGACCTGTTCATTAAAATGTGCAATTTTACTGCATGCAAATCTTTCCGGAACAAACCTGCGTACACTTTAGACACATACCGGTAATTGGTAACAGCCATATCAAGCGCAAAATTCAAAATGGCCACAGGACAGATAGTTGTGCTATTCCAGGTGGATTTACAAGTCACCAAGCGTATGATATGCTCCGGAAATATAATGTACATGTCACCAAAAGAACTCTACAGCTGACAATAGCTGCACAGCCACTAGAAATACCGGTAAGTGTATAAAATGTACACCTATATGTGCAGCCAAATTTGGATGCAGACAATTGCAGCTTTTAATGAATAGGTGATATCAGCCCCTCACCCGGAAATCAACATCATCACGGGTGAAGGACTGATTTTTTTGGCCTATGCCTTGCTCATCAAACAAAAGTGTTTAATTTGCATACATGGAACACTTCATTGGCAGCTTAAGGCAGGGTGCAACTCTTGTTTGGTTAGGAAACACTTGGCCACTGACCATTGAAGGCAGGAAACCAGTAAAGATAGAACATTTATATTGGAAATGTGCTGGAGGGATTAGAATGTCCAATGTGACCAGGTGACCACTGAACACAAATGACTGTTAGTACAGGTTTGACTTTAAATGTTGTACTCTCCCAGATTTATGATCCATACTAGATTGCAATATCCTGGTCACTTTGAAATTTATGATCCATACAAGATTACAGCATCGTGCTCACTTTAATCCATCCAGTAAATTAAATCATCATTGGTTTTAAAATAATCACTGATCTAGTTTGATTTGTGCAAAACAATAATTTCACTACTGATTGACAACTCACATATGACTGTAAAACAAAGGACCAACATGTACAAGTTATGCTTGTAAACAGCTGTTCACACTTTAATAATAACATTTGGATCAGGCAGTTACTCAACTTGCCAAGATCAAACAACAGTCAGCTCAAGTGCAAACCTGTGATGAATAGGAAATAAAAAGTAGCCATATATGGCTATTCATTGTGACCCATGAACCGAAATTTTGCAAATACAAATTTTGAATACTGAATGACCCCTGGCCCTAATGAAAAAGGATGTAACTTGTATCTCTTCTCAAAGACAGTTTTCTTCAGGGAAAGCTTTAATTCACAGGAAAATAGATGAAGGTATAAAACTATACCAGTCACACTGGCACAAAAGGCTATTTCCATTTCTGCTATGACAACACAGATTCTTTATTCACCATTCAGCTAATTGAATTAATGCTTTGACACTCTACCCTCATGATAAAAACATCCTTGCTTACAAATCTGACACCTGGAGTATGGAGTGAGATAAGAAATGTCTGCACATCGATTCATTGATTCCCATGATCATTATGTAAACTATGCCTCAGGAAGCAGAACTTTAGTTTGCAGACTGAGCAGTCACTGTAGATATGCACCAGTTTCCAATTAGAGCAGGAAGAAGCTACTGTTTGGTTAGGAAATACCTGGCCATTGACCATCAAAGGCAAGTGACCATTACATACAGTACATTTATATAGAAAATTATCTTGGGGGGAATAAGAATGGCTATTGTAAACAGGTGACTGCTGAGTAAAGGTGACAGTTGGATAAGTTTGACTATGCAAATGAAGAATTTACAATCTGTCCAGGGGCCAGAGATATTTCATTAACCTGCTATGTTGCAAAACATGAAATGTTGCTAATATTCAAAGAAAATCGAACACACACACACAGTGAAGCCTGTCCTACGAGACCACCAGTGATAACCTCTAAAAATGGTCACTTAAGAGATATTGTCTTTTAGAATTAATCTGGGTGGTGGGCAGGAATGACCTTAGAAAAATGCGTGGGGCCCCCTGGACTTAATTTTCTTCCTCCGCTTTAAAATTACTTTCTCTCTATAGATATATTTTTTAAATTACTAACGCCAGGGGTCCCTGTGAGCACGGGGCCCAATTGGGCCAAATCGGTCCAATCGGCTTAAGGCCTGCTCTGGTGGCGGTGGAGCATCTAATGTATTTTGATCTATATTTTATATATTAATGCATGTTATTTAAAAGAATAGGCCTTTTCTATCATATTCTTTGCAGCCATTTACAGAGCTGCTTGTAAAACGTTTCGCATTATATTTCATGTTCACTAAACTTATTACATTACTACTGATACTTTAAACAGAATTTAAAAGAACTTCTCCCAATCTCACCTACTTATGCACCTGATAATTTTAGGTAGACCCCCCCCCCCCAAGATGTAGCTTAACTTACTCTTTTAAGGATATATTTTAATCCCCTGTTCCCAAATGTTTACCATTTCAAATTTTTCTTCTCAATCCATCAACTGTAGTACAATAAATTTTTTATTTGTCGTTCAGGCACTCTAAGATATGACATGTCCAATCTTTCCCATCATGAAACTAAACCTGCAGTCATTGACACTGGCAGCAAGTATTTGTCTCACCAATTTAAGAAACTCCATCAACATAGTAGCACACATCTCTCTCTCTTCTCCATTACACATTTAGGAATCTCAGTCATAATCACTACCACACACATCTCCCTCTCATTCCAATTACAAAAACAAGTATGGATCTTTTGGTAATGCTGTAGATTTATATCCTTAGTTATGTGTTTATTTTACATTCACTTAAAAGTGTGTCATCATAATGGCACATGATGACTTTACAATACAAGTTCATATACTGAAATGGTCTTTTGCACACATGAAATTCTTTTTCACGTATGTGAATCTTTCTTTCACATTTAAAATCAATTATTTCAAAGATTGTGAAAACAAATATCACATGTGGATTACTATTATGCACATGTGAAATTTTCCACCTGTGTAAGAAAGTCAAACTACATGTATTTCACATGTTTAAAAGAGAATGTCACATAACCTAAAAAGTATTTTACATTTGTAAAATACTATTTTACATATGTGAAAGAACTGTTTCTAATGTAAGAATGTTTTCTAAATGGATAAAATAAATGCTTTACATGAGTTTTCTGCACCTGTAGAATAACATATTTTACCCATGAAAAAAGATTTCATATGCAAATATAATCTTTTTGTACATGCGAAAAGAATGAATGCTACTTGTATATTGCATACTTCCTGTACATAATTGTGATGAACAGAACTGAAAACCACCACAACATGTTAACTATAAATAACTTTATAAATTCCAACAATGTAATCCCATTCCAGTCATCAATTTAAAATCCACACAATTAACAACTTTGGCTCAAAATTTACTTATAAAGTTAAACTGTTTACATTCACCACATAAAATGTTTAATTTTAGTGGCTTGGTTCAAGTGAAATCTTTCAACTTCATTATGGTTTATTGATAACATGACTAACGGTCATCCAAAGCAGCAAAATCCAAACCAAGCTGGTCCATAGGCAAACAACATGTGAATATTAATTTGCTTTGAACAAATAGAAATTAAGGAGTGGATTAATATCTACGAAGCAGGAATGGTGCTTTAATTTTTATTGCTTTGTGCACAAGCAATTAGTCGCACACTATAGCACCTGACGGAGAGCTGACTTACCTCTTTGATGGCTTCAGGCATTGCTTTGACAGCAACTACTTGTCATGAGACTGCCTTCTAGGCTCCTCACTTGTTAAACTGTAGCAGCAATCCAATACTATATTTAAGTAATCTGATAGCTGTGGGAACTCAAGCCTTAACTGCAAGTTTTCCATTTTAGTAGATTAGGGAGGCAAAAATATATAGCAATGTATATACAATTATACCACCTGAATCCATCAAAGAGATAATCCTACTCATGGTGCTGTGATGTTGTCAATCACTGACCAAAGTTATTTATATGGGACTACATTTGCATGAAAATAACAGATCAACTTCAGGGAGACTTTGATGTTGAAACAGTTAAAAGTTTCAAGTCTTAAACACATTTAACAGTTTGTCAGTACATTCATTTTTTCCGGTACAGGGGCAAATTTTACTGGTAAAAACCATCATTTACTGTTGTAACAGAATCTCTGAAAACCCTGGGAAACACCAACAACCCATGGGAAGCTACTGGCAAGCTTTCTTATGTACTCATATCGGCTGAGCCCGAGACTCGAATCCACATGGATAGAAGTGAGATACCAGTGATCTGTAAAAGCAAACACCTAAGACCAGTCAAACACGCAGGACCCATGCATTGCAAATAATTCAAATGGAATTCCATAAAAAATTATATACAATTGCAGATTCATTGGCAATAAACTTAATGAACTTGTGTATTTTATCAACATCATCCACAGATTAAAGAGATTACAAAATTTCTCTCTCAGTATAGTGAATACAACTTAGGGCTGTTCCAGTAAAACACACATGGGACCCAGGGAAGGCACTTTTAAAGCGGGGTACTCACGCACAGATGCAATTTAGAATTTTCTTATCATTATAATATGAACTCTGTGAAATCAAAGTACCCTGGCATATATTTTTAAAAACTGCCTTCCCCGGGTGCCATGTATGTTTAAATGGAACAGTCCTTAACTTGCACCACAAGTCGTTGGATATTTAATTGGTCAATAAAAATAAGGCACTAAAAAGAGCAAGATTATGTGAGATATGAATGAAGAAAGGAAAAGATATACTGGTATAAAGTCTTGTTTTACATATGTACATTTGTTCCCACATATTAAAATTGTATTTTACATAGGTAAAAAATACATTTCACACATGTAATTCTTCTTCACAAATGTTTAATAAGATCTCACATATATAAAAAAATGAAACATACATGAAATAGTCTTTTTGTACATGTGAAATTCTTTTTCATGTGTAATTTTTTTTTATATGTGTGAAATTATATTTTTACAGACAGTGTTAAAATACACATGCAAAATGGCTGTTCAATGCACACTTAAGTTATTTCCCTCCCCCACCCAAATTTATAATCTCTGATTAAAAATACAATATAGAGAAGTCAACTTACATGAATATATGATGTACAGTGTTTAAAATATTGTGGTTAGATAATGGCTGGCCAATGACACCCTTATGATACCATTTTCATGAATGTTGATTTTTAATATGACGATAAGGGCAGACAATGTAAAACATATTATGCACCCATATAGGATATAAAATCCATCCATCACTGCAACTCAAGCCAACAGTTACTCAATCACTATCTACAACTGAATATACAACATTTAGGACGATCAGATACAAGCATTATGAAATGTTAAGATCTAAAAAGCTAAGTACACAGCTAATTTAGGTATCTGTAGCAACTTATTTACTTTTGTTTACATATCGAGCAACATATGTGAAAAAATACTAATTGTTAAGATAGTCTGCAATAGTACTGATGAGTCATTTCATTCTGAAAGTGAGTAAGTTCAGTGTACACACTTACAAATTGCATCAGTCTGATAGAGTAGCAAACTACTTCCATGTCAAAGTGATATATTAGTCATACTAACCATAGACTATTTACAAGATGTTGTAAAATGACTTTCTTTACTTCATAAAAGCATTAAACTGGTATAATAACTGCACCGGTGGCCTAGTGGTTACAGCGTCTGCCTCGGATGCGGGAGGTCGTGGGTTCGAACCCCGGCCGAGTCATACCAAAGACATAAAAATGGTACTAACAGCTTCCTCGCTTGGCGCTCAGCATTAAGAGGTAAGTGTTAGGACTGGTCGGCCTGGTGTCAGGATAATGTGACTGGGTGGGACATCATGCCACATGTCTGCAGCATGATGCCCCAGTGCTAGACATCACTGTAAACTGTTACACTGCAGACATCATAGCGATATGACTGAAAAATTGTTAAAAGCTACGTTAAAAAATCTAAATCACACACACACAAACTTGTATAACTATTCATTGTATTTATTTTGCTTTAGTATATATTATCTGTAAGGAAATCCGAATAAGGAGATTGTTCTTGTGCATTTTATTGATGTTGTACAAGGTGCCATAAACTGGTCTCATATAGAAGCATACATGTTAAAATTCTTTTATTTTCGGTCACAATAAATCAGTTTTTGACAGCAACCTGAATCAAGGATGTAACATAGTTGTTCTTGTTTGCTTTCATTCCTAAAGAACAGAAAAATGGAAATCAGCTGTGTTCTTAGCTCAAATGTTACAATGACTGTTGGCATATTTGCTTAGTGGTATCAAAGAAATGCCCTTTTCTTTTTCTTTAAATGAAACTTGCATTCAAATGTTGAATGACAAATGAATAATAAATATACAGGAGCTTGCTGAATAATTCATGTTTTTTAATTGTAATTATAAATTTTAATGACATAATGTTGAGTTCTGATTGATAAAGTCACAGTGAAGAAATTAATTTGTAATTTATACTCATCTGTCTTGCTGTTTTAGCTTTGTTTACATTTTTTCCATTCCCTTCATCAAGGGGACCAATTTGATATAAAATAAAAACCAGTGCCTGTCTACTCATCACTTTGAAAATGAATATATAAAAATGGATATCCCAATTTGGTGCAGGAATAAAACCAAGCTATATATTTCACAAATGTCTCACAAGCTGCATACTATACAGCTATCATACTCTTTCTCTCTCTCTCTCTCTCTCTCTCTCTCTCTCTCTCATTAGACTCAATCATCATCAGTAATAAATTTGTAGAACTGTTAAGAAAATAATCATTCACCTGATACAAACACAAAACAGCTTTGGTCACTGATGTTGTAGCATCTTTAATTCTTCACTATACGCTGTAACAATGTCCAACTATTACTAATGTACAACATATTTCCAAGGCAATGTTTTTGAAGAAAAGAAGGATACATAAATTGTCATGGCAAAGTCAACAGTTTCTTAACAAACTAGGCACTTTGTCAAGTCCCGAGTCCATCTTATATTTAGCTAGTAAAGACCTACATATAATACTTTAACATCTATAATGTGGATGGACATACATATGGACAGACTGCCATGGATATGTAGACCAGTAATTACTTTGATGAGCTTATGCAAATTTGGGCTAGACAAAAGGTATATGTCAATCAAGCCAAATGACTTGTGATCTAACTCAAGGTTGAAAAAAAATGGAATAAAAAAAATATACAACAACGTACAAATTCACCAACCAACCTTGCCTTTCTTCTCTTCTATATATACCACTGGTATCACATGGTTTACAAATGTTCATTTGAAATAATTTTTCTTGAAACTTTGAAAAATAAATTTCATGTACTATATGAACAAAGGCTGGTCCTAAAGTTCATTGTCACATGTGTATAACAATTAAACAAACATAACTATGTAAATCAAACAAAGTCTTAAAGGAATATCAATCATTTCCAAACAAACACAATGTTAGTATTTTTTGTTGGCATTTTCTTTAAAAATATAACACCACCTTTTGGATCACAATGAACCAGCACAGCATAAAATAAATATTTCCATGCTAATATTGGTAACCTTGTCATGAAACTACTTAAAAATGTTAAATCCATTTGATACTGCAAGTTTATTCAGCCAGGAAAGGATAATTTACTCCAACTGATATGGCTCAATGCAGTTACGTTTGTTAAAAAGCATGGTTTCCATCAGAAGGGCAAAACAGCACATCAGACCATAGGTTCTACTCTCTAGTTTTGTAGTTAGGTGAGGGCTTGATTTGTAAAGAAAAAGGATTCCCATGTTTTCTTCCCTGGGTTATCCAGGTTAACTAAAAAAAAAGACATATATATCTTAGGTATTATTAAAATAACTTTTACTTCCCTTTTGTTGGGTGTAAGATTGATTTGTGTAATTTGGATTATAGAGTATATAGCGTGGCCTTACTTCAGATGTGTACCAATCAAGAAACTGCTAGCTCTGTTTTGTCATTTTCACTTCTTGGTCTTCAAAGGTAAAATGGAAAAAAAATGAGCCAATAACTTTTGTTTTACTTTTTATACATTTTACAATTCATTCATTGCACTTTCAGAAGCTGTGTTGTCTAATCAGCCAAATTTATTTTCCCTATAACTGTTAATTTTAGTATACTTGGGACAAGTTTAGTCTTAGATTTTGAGCATATGGGAGTCAAAGTACATGAAAGTAGCTTAGAGGCATTCATCATTCTCTCCACTGTGTATGTTGCAAATGCAAACATGTTCACCATATACCAGTGCCTCTCCAGATGATCGCAATAACCAAGGTGGAATCATGTTAGAGTTATTATTAGAAAATCACATACTGAAAGAGATACTTTAAATACTTATAGAAAAGTGTAATATGTGTTGATCACAAGGAGAAATATATTAATCTTTTGTTCTTTTAGAAGAAATGCAAAACAGATGGTGCTGGCATACTGCAGAATCACCTTTTATAAAGATATTTGCTTATGTCATATCAACTGAAAAGAACTAAATTAAACTTGTCACAGTGTTATGTATATGTAATTTAATTACTTGTTTGTTAGTTTTAAATTTTTATTTTTATTTTATTCCATTACATGTTACTGTAATGATAATTTTGTCTACTTGATTTGATTTTTGTTAGAAATTCAATTCAGTTCTGTTTGACCTGATTAACTGCCAGTAGTTTGAAACATTGCATCTTTTGTTGACAACAACTTTTTTTTGTTATTGATTTGCAGAGTAAAAATCATTGATTTTAGCTTAGGCTATACTGTAGTACCTGACTTTAGACATGTGAAAAAGTTTCCATGATGTTCTAGAAGATGGTCACGTGACCTCATCCAGGAATCTGTTTTGCATCTTAATTTACCGTATAGTCGTTTTCTTGAGAAGAAATAGTCAGTTGTGCTTTAAACCTTTGAAGCTCAAAGGTTTTTTGTTGTGACCAGTTTGAGTTGAATTTTTTTTTTTTTGGAATTAGTAATTTATTTTCCCTGGAAAATACTAGTGCTCATCCGAATTCTTGGACAAAGGCATTTATCAAAATTTATTCACAAATTCTAAACTGGAATATTATTTCTTTGTGATTCAACAAAGAACTGTTGACACATCAGGACAAAGCAGACCATTGAAGATGTCATCGCCTTACATCTTGGAATTTCATCGGGACTCGAACTGTGATTCACTTAGAACTTTTTATTGATAGGACTTATGTTTTTTTAATTCTTGGATTAATTTTTGGATTTGATTCATAAACCGTAAGTCCTTTTTCTTATTTTTACCTTGTTTTTCTATGGAAATAAATTATTTATTAAATTTTACAAAGCTTGTTGGCTTCACTCTTTTCTTGTTACTTTTGTAGGAGACTAGACATGTAACAAAGAAAATTGGGTGCTCATCCTTGGGATATATGAATTTTGGCTAAAATATTTCAGAAAATTGTTTTCTGAAATTTAAATTCCCCCTAGTTTTCAGAATTTTTTTCTAAATCCAAACTATTAATTCACATTTTGTTTGAAATCTTTAGTGAAATCAACAGGCCTTTTTTACAATATCATCAAAAGTAGAGAATTTTTTTAATTTTACTCAGGAGTGGCTGGACTTTTCGAAAATGGAAGTACAGCTAAAAAGTTGGAATTAGAGATGACACAGGTTCAGTTTCAGATAGGAATGATACAAATGGAAAGAAAAAGGGAGGAAAGACAAATGCAATTTGATAAAGAAAAACTAGATATGCAAATGCAAAGAGCAAAAGGAAGAAAGGGAATTTCAAATTCAATTAAAAGAATTAGAGCTGGCAAAAGGAAAACACTCCCCTACTTTTGATGTTTAATCCTTTCAGAGAAAAAGAAGTAGACAAATATTTTCCTCGTTTTGAAAAAATTGCGAAAAATTTGAAATGGCCAAGGGAGTTTTGGACTCTATTATTACAATGTGTACTTACTGGTAAAGCTAGTGATATTTACTTTTCACTGTCACTAGAGCAGAATGCTGACTATGATGTGGTTAAAGACTATATCTAGAAGGGTTATGAGTTAGTCCCTGAGACTTATCAGCAAAAATTCAGGAACTATAAAAAAGAAGCTGGACAGACCTATGTCGAATATGCATGGGAAAAAACACAACAATTTGATACGTGGTGCTCTTTTAGAAAGGTTAATCAAGATTATGAAAGTCTCAAACAACTTGTATTACTTGAAGAGTTCAAGAACTGTGTCCATAGTGACATTAAGACTTATCTTGACGAGCATAAGATCGAAACCTTGGAAACTGCTGCTCGTGCTGCTGACAAGTATTTCTTAACTCATAAAGTTCCTTTTGTAGGCAAGTCTTCCACTCAGCAGTCTTCTGGTAAAAAGGTATTTCAGCCCAATATGAGCCCTTCTAAAATTCAATTAGGCACAACTATTAAAAATCAAGCTTCTGATAAGCTTGATCAAAGATCCTTGTCTCTTCCTACGCGTACCTATTGCAAGAAGAAAGGACACGTTATTTCTGATTGCTTCAAACTGAAAAATAAGCATCAGAATCAAGACAGACCTGTTTCAAATGCTCTTATTTCTAAGAGGTCAAGGTCACAGTCATGTATTGAAAGCAATACATTTGTTGGGTCTAATAAACCCCAGTCTGATTTTATTATGGAGAATTATGAACCATTCATGTCGAAGGGTTCTATATCACTCTTGGGTGATTTTGCCAATCCTATCCCTATTAAAATTTTAAGGGACACAGGAGCTTTTCAGAGTCTTTTATTATCAGGTACTTTGCCTTTTTCTGAGAAGTCCTGTTCTAATGAGAGTGTTCTTAATCAGGGAGTGGAATGCGGCTTTGTTAATGTTCCTCTCCATTGTGTAAATTTGTCATTAGACTTAGTCTCAGGACCCGTGACAGTCGGAATAGTTTCTTCTTTACCCGTTCAGGGCATTCATTTACTATTAGGCAACTACCTAGCTGGAGATAAGGTTGTGGTTAATCCAGTTGTAACTGACAAGCCTTATTTGGATCAGAAAGTTGATCCTATTGAAAAAGAATTCCTTGATTTATACCCAGCTTGTGCAGTTACTATGGCTATGGCAAAGAAAGCTCTTGAGAATGATATTGATAAGGAAAGTATTCCTTTACCTGACACATGTATTGGTCAGGCTTTTGATGAGGTCATTTTCACTCCTTGTTTAGATCAATCAAAAGATATTGATCACAGTGATCCACTTTTAACTACTCATTCTCTTTTTTCCAATCAGGGTGACAAACGACAATCACTTGTCGTCGAACAGGAAAAAGATCCTGAGATCTCCTGTTTGTTTCAAAGGGCCATTAGTGAAACTGAACCCACTGAGGTATCTGTCTGTTATTTCATCAAAAATGGAATTCTTATGAGAAAATGGAGACCTCCTGAGGTACCTGCTGGTGACGAGTGGTCAGTGAACTATCAAATTGTAGTTCCAAAATCTTACAGACAGGAAATACTTAGTCTGGCTCATGAAACTCCTTTGGCTGGTCGTTTAGGGATTAATAAGATTTATTACAAGATCTTGAATCACTTTTATTGGCCAAAAATCAAAAGTGATGTTTGTAAATACTGTAGATCTTGTCCATAACTTGTCCAATGGTAGGAAAACCCAATCAGAAGATACCTAAGGCTCATCTGCAACCTATTCCTGCATTTGACGAACCATTTAGCAGAGTAATGGTAGATTGTGTTGGTCCCTTACCTAAGACCAAGTCAGGCAACCAATACTTGTTGACCATTATGTGTGCTTCAACAAGATTCCCAGAGGCAATTCCTTTGAGGAATATTAAAACTAAAACAACAATAAAAGCTTTGATAAAGTTTTTTTTACTCAATTTGGCCTTTCCAGATCTGTCCAGTCTGATCAAGGGTCAAATTTTATGTCTGGAATTTTCCAGCAACTTATGTATGAATTAGGCATTCAACAGTTCAAATCTTCTGCCTGTCACATCACCCTGAGAGCCAAGAGGCTTTAGAAAGATTTGATCAGACTTTCAAAAATATGAGTCGATCATATTGTTTTGATACAGGTAAAGATTGGGATGAAGGCATTCATTTACTTTTGTTTGCTGTCAGGGAGTCAGTTCAAGAATCTTTAGGATTCAGTCCCTTTGAGCTAGTTTTTGGACACACTGTGCATGGACCATTGAAGTTGTTGAAAGAGAAACTTCTTTCTAATGAACATACTGAACTTAATCTTCTCAATTATGTTTCCAATTTTAAGCATAAGTTGTCAAAGGCTTGTGAGGTTGCAAGAGCGAATCTGCACTCTACTCAGTCAAAAATGAAATTAAGGTATGATAAAAACTCAAAGGAAAGGAGTTTTCAGCCTGGTGATAGAGTTCTGGCTCTCTTGCCCGTTCCACCAAATTCTCTTCAGGCCAAGTATTATGGTCCGTACATGGTTGAAAAGAAAGTAAATGATTTAAATTACATCATAAATACTCCATGGAGGCGAAAACAAAAACAACTTTGCCACATTAACATGTTAAAGGAGTATATTGAGAGAGATAGCCAAGTAAATGATGCAATTAATTTAGTTGTACCTGTCCCACTCACCGAGGATTTAAGTGAAGGAATTCAATCAGACTCTACTGATTTTGGAGTGACAAATCTTCGGAATTCAGAAATTATGAATAATCTGGACCAGAAACTTTCACATTTGCAACAACAAGAAAGGAATGAACTTAAACAGTTATTACTTGAATATGAGCACTATTTTCCAGATGTTCCTACGAGGACAAACAAAAATTTTCATGACGTTGAAATTGTAAATTCCAAACCTGTGAAACAACACTCATACAGGATGAACCATCTCAAACAGGAATACTTGAAAAAAGAAATTCATTATTTGTTGGAGAATGATTTCATAGAGCCCAGTAAAAGTGATTGGAGTTCACCATGTATACTTGTTCCGAAATCAGATAAAATTTTCCGTATGTGCACTGATTATAGGAAAGTGAACAGTGTGACTAAAACAGATTAATTTCTATTACCAAGAATCGATGACTGCATTGATAAAATTGGAAATGCAAAGTATGTCACCAACTTTGACCTTCTGAAAGGATTTTGGCAAATTCCACTAACGGAAAGGGCAAAGGAAATTTCGGAATTCGTGACTCCAGATGGACTTTATCAATATAAAGTGATGCCGTTTGGGATGAAGGGTTTGCCAAGTACTTTTCAACGTTTAATGAATATGATTACCTCTGGTCTAGGTAATTGTGATGCTTACATCGATGATGTCATCATCTACAACAACACCTGGGAAGAACATCTAGCAACAATTCGGAATTTTTTTGACAGACTCACTGATGCAAGTTTGACAATCAATTTATCCAAAAATGAGTTCTGCCGTGCTTGTGTAAAATTTCTTGGACATATAGTGGGACATGGACAAATTAAACCTATAGATGCTAAGGTCAAGGCTATCTTTGAATTCCCTGTGCCTGTCAGTAAAAAGCAACTGATGCGATTTTTAGGTATGGCTGGATACTATCGGAAATTTTGTTCCAATTTTTCTATTATTGCTGAACCCCTGACAAATTTGTTGAGCAAGAAAAACAAGTTTCATTGGACTGAAAAATGTCAGAAGGCTTTTGATACGTTAAAGGCCATACTTGAAAGTGCACCAATTTTTACAGCTCCAAATTTCAGTCAGTCATTTAACTGTCTGTTGATGCAAAGGATGTTGGGGTTGGAGCAGTATTGATTCAGGAAGATAGAAATGGTGTTGATCATCCAGAGTGTTAGTTTTCTAAGAAATTAAATAAGCACCAAAGACATTATTCAACAATCGAGAAGGAATGTTTGGCTTTAATATTGGCATTATAAAATTTAAAGTTTACATTGGTTCGGCTCCTTCTCCGATTGTTGTGTTTAGTGATCACAACCCCCTTACTTTCATCGACAAGATGAAAAACAAAAATCAGAGATTATTAAGGTGGGGTTTGTTGTTACAGGAATATAATATTGACATCAGGCACATCAAGGGAAAAGACAATTTAATAGCAGATGCACTTTCCAATGTATAGAAATATTATTTCATGTACACTTTGTATAATTCATAAGAGTTCTTCTTATGTAATTCTGTTTACCTCATATAATTAATCTATGGTAAAAAGAAGGCTTTATTATATAAATCTTTCTTTTTCTTTTATGGGGGGAAGTGTTATGTATATGTAATTTATTTACTTGTTTGTTAGTTTTAAATTTTTATTTTTATTTTATTCCACTACATGTTACTGTAATGATAATTTTGTCTACTGGATTTGATTTTTGTTAAAAATTCAATTCAGTTCTGTTTGACCTGATTAACAGCCAGTAGTTTGAAACATTGTATCTTTTGTTGACCTAGATTTAGAACCAGTATCAGATTTGGAGTAAACAACTTTTTTTTATTATTGATTTGCAGAGTAAAAGTTATTGATTTTAGATTAGGCTGTACTGTAGTACGTGACTTTAGATATGTGAAAAAGTTTGCACGATGTTCTAGAAGATGGTCACGTGACCTCATCCGGGAATCTGTTTTGCGTCTTAATTTACCATATAGTCGTCTTCTTGAGAAGAAATAGCCAGTTGTGCTTTAAACCTTTGAAGTTCAAAGGTCTTTTGTTGTGACCAGTTTGAGTTGAATTTTTCTGTTTTTTGGGAATTAGTAATTTATTTTCTTTGGAAAATACTAGTGCTCATCCGAATTCTTGGACAAAGGCATTTATCAAAATTTATTCAGAAATTCTAAACTGGAATGTTATTTCTTTGTGATTCAACAAAGAACTGTTGACACATCAGGACAAAGCAGACAATCGAAGACGTCATCGCCTTCTCTCTTGGAATTTCATCGGGATTCGAACTGTGATTCACTTAGAACTTTTTACTTTTTATAGGACTTATATTTTTTAATTCTTGGATTAATTTTTGGATTTGATTCATAAACCGTAATTCCTTTTTCTTATTTTTACCTTGTTTTTCTATGGAAATAAATTATTTGTTCAATTTTACAAAGCTTGTTGGCTTCATTCTTTTCTTGTTACTTTTGTACAAGCCTAGACACGTAACAACAGGTTTATCAGAACCTCAAAATAGCAAATATTTGTCTGAATGAATGGAAAGTTTACATATGACTCAGAATTATTGCACGACATTTGCCAGAAATTTCATGCACAAGGTTGTGTGTTTTCCTCTGTACTCTTTACTCAGAAAATACTAGTAAAATTATTGTATATTTCACACAATAGTTTTTTTAAAAAAAAATTTACTATAGTGATTACCAATGAATTGCTCCATAGGTATCAAGAAATAATAACCATCCATTTTGTTTCCCCTTTAAGATTGTTTATAAGTGAACATATGTAATTAATATGACTATCTACAAAACTTAATAAGCAACTAGGTTTTGCAAAGTTCATAAAGATATGAAGAAAATCAAATCAAAGTTTCATTTATAAAGGGATTTGCTCCAAGAATATGTTTTTACGTTGTAAGCATACCATTCATATAACTTCTTCAAACGACACATTGTTGAACTGTCTGAGATATGGCCGAATTTAGAATACACTGAATTCTTAAAATTAGAGAAAGCATTTACAATATTAGCCTTAGAAATGAATGCAAAGATAATGATGTATAAAAATAAAATGTAAATGGATGTACATGCATAAACTAAAAAAAAAACAAACTTTAATAAATGCGGAAACATATACTACTACTTAAAATAAAATGGGATGCTGTGATAGAATTAAACATTACTAAACATACAGATATTGAACCCAGTAATGAATAAACTGATTCATACCTAACCATGAGTCTGCAAGTCAAAGTTTCATACTTAAATATTACATTCTTGACAGCTAACACCTTAAAAAAAAAATTTTAATCTAATATGAAGGCACATTTTAATGCCATTCAGCATTTTGTACAAACTTTCATGTGAACATTAACACAAGTGGCTGATAGGCATATACTGCATAGTATACATCCTAACTCTAAAGTATACAGAAATGATAAACCCTGTTTTTGAAAGCATTTTCACAATCTAATTATTTTCTGTCCTGACCTAGAACTCATACTTCAACAAATGCTCATTCAGGGATGAAAACTGTTTTCAGCAGAACCAAAATCTGATCTGAAAATAATTTTCTCATGACCAATGTTTGATTCTTTGTAAAATCTGTACTTTCATTTAGATCATGCAATATTAAGGATGCTTTATTTCATTCTTTTTTTGCAGAATAAATCCTTTTCACTGATGGATTCTACATAGGTTTCATGGGATGCTCAGTTTCCAACTATCTTACTATGTTAGGATGACTTTGGGTGAGATCTGATTACTTGAAAGATGCCCGATTGACAAAGGAGGGAAACTTTATTATAATTCCCATTAACTGGAGACAGCCAGTGTCATTAGATAAGTGTCACTCTCATTTTGTATTTGCTCTGAGGCGAGGGCAAGTAGAAACAGTCTGGAAAGTGAGGTCCTAAAAGGAAGACTCACTCAATTGTTCATAGGGGATTTTGGTTAATGACCATAAAACACAAGAAAGATTCCATCAAGGCATAAGAGAGCACAAGACAGGTATCTGCAGCTCAGAATACTTAATAAGACTGGCAAGGTGCGAATGCAAGACAATTACCATGCCTTGAGAGAATTTAAGTGTGAAATGCCGGCTCTATAGCCCATTATAGTGGATACAGAGCATCTTTTGTTCTCAAAAGAACAAAAAGAAACAGAGGCTATAGAGAGACAGCTAGGATCAACACGTTTCCTGCTGCACCAATCACAGGATATTCTCCACCTGGCGTCATAGACCTTGGATGTTGAAGCTCTCCTGGCCTGAATGATGCAACTGCAACTCGGCCCGAAATTTGTTCTGACGGAGAGATCGCTTGAGATGAGCCGAGCATGAAGGTGGAGAATTTGTAGGCTGTTGTGGCAGAAGAGACCTGGGTCGAGCGATCAACAGGTCTAGAAGATTGTTGAACCACAAGCGCTGAGGTCACAGAGGCGCCATGAGAATGGTGTGAGCAGTGGAAGTTCGGACTTTTTGCAAAACTTGAGGAATCACTAAGAAGGTGGGAAGGTGTAATCGAACAGCCAATCCCACTGGAGACTGAAATCAGCCACCCACCCCACCCACCCCATGCTCCTTTATCCGGGACAAGAGAAACATAAAATGGAAGAGGGACTCTGTAACAGAGTGGTGAAGAGTCCACTCTGTGGCTCTGCTAGTTCTGAAGAGACTGTCCTCCAAAACGTTCTTCATGCCCAGAATATTCCGAACTTTGAGTTCTGCTGTGCACGCTGAAATAGTTGAAAGTGATTACCGAGTAACGTTGACGTCACTGTTAAAATTGGGAACCTCGACGTCACGCCATAATGACGTCGTCTGACATCATGATGCTGTCTTATCAAATATCATGGCAAGTCGTACTGTATTATACAGTTCTGAACCACGTCTTCACCCTCAGTAAATACCATAAATTCTTCTGTGTTATGAATCAGAACGCGTTATGCAAAATTCATGAACACAACATTTATTTATGCAGTAAAACCTTCTGCAGTGGTAACTAAACAGTCTTTACACTTGCTACTTTACAGGTACATTGGTTATTACTTTTTCATATCCGATTCTTGAGCTTGCTATGCTGATTTTAGTTTCTACAAAGCTATAACATTTAATTGCCATCGTTATTCGGCTTCGTTTGTCACAAATTCATCTTCTTATTCTAATATATTTATTAATTAGTCTCGGTATTTAATTAATCAAAAATGATTCGACCAAAATCATCAGTATTAGTTGATATGTCTGATGTCCAGCTGGTCCTATCGCCTAATAAAAAACAAAACAAAACAAAACAAAACAAAACAAACTCCCCCAAAAATCAACAAAAAATCCCTAAAAAAAGACCTCCCCCAACCCGAACCCCCATGCCTATTATTGACGAATATTGTGAACCAACTGGAGGTATGTACATAATCACAGAGGTTAAATCATCTTTCGCTTGGGGCAATTGAAACTTAAGAGTATTCGTTCAGAAACATCGGCGAACGTTGCAGAGGTCGGTACCGTATATACTCCTTAATAGATTAGGTCCAACTGCAAGCAGCAAAGACCATGATCTGTTGTCATATAATGAGCTGGCAGATCATGGTCTATTGTGCTTGTTCAACTGATTAGTACTAGCAAACTGTATTGGCCCATATCTGCTATCGCATATGCGCCGCCATGTCCTGATCTATGCAGTTTAGATTTGGGTTAACATTTCGTTAACTAGAGAAACACCTTCAAATGAAAGGCATACCATTAAATATTTCCATATTTATATGTCTATTTATTCATAATTTGAATCGTTTTAGGCAACTCGGTACTTTCGATGCAGAGAGAGAGAGAGAGAGAGAGAGAGAGAGAGAGAGAGAGAGAGATGTATTTACGTTTGTCTTTAGTGTGAGGGCAGTGCATTGAAAGAAAATTATCTACTTTAAATTAATTATTGAATACAATCGCCCCGAAAAAAGAAAAGACTTAACGACTGGTTATTAAGCCAACACCCTGAGTTTTAATATCTTTGCTTGACTCTGATTTAAAAAAGGTGACAATCTGTCTTTAAATCATGCCATACGACCATACTAAGAATTAATTTCTATCAACAAGAACTAAAAGTAGTCAATTCCGAAGCAATGTGGTATGTCTTCTTACGACGTAAGGTCTCTTGGCTGTGGATGTGATCTCAAGACATGCGGTTACGACACACTCAAATCCACAGCGTTAGTTTAGTTTCCACCATAGTTATTTCTGACTTTACAAAGTATCTAAAGTGTATATTTTAAAAACTGACTTGAAAAGAAGGTTTAATTTCATTTACATTACACCATCTATAACCCAAAATGACATTACATTCACAAATTGGCACACTAAATATACAATACAGAAACCTCATTCATTTGGAGCACGTGAAGCTAATGTTCAATTGAACTATTGCATATTTAAGATTTACTAATTCGTATAATAAAATATAATATGAATACAAACTACATATATAACTGTATCCATTCAGGAACAATTAAGTATAGAGAAATAATTTGTAAGCAATTAAGATATTGGACGACATTTTATCAATATAAATTCATTGAGATCAGTACATAAAGTATGGATATTCAGGGTAATATTGAGTACGAGAATTGAAACTTCAAAGTAAATAACTGTGTCTAAAATGGATAATAAGAGACAAAATCCATAAAAGGTTCATCTAGGTCTATGAAACAATGTCGTTATCAAATTGCATCATATTCTGGTGAAAGGTTCTTCAACTCTGCTATTACAATCAAGATCTCACATAACGTTGCTCGAGAAGACCGACTCAGAATCTAACTAACGGTTGTGGGGTGGGTGGGTGAGCGGATTGGGGTGGTTGCCCGGGGCGCCATATGTCTTGGGGAACCAAAAGAGCTGATAATTTTTTTTCGAAAATGACCAAAATTGTGTTTGTAAATTTGTTATTCTTCAATCTCGACCTATGAGAAAATTACATATCGCACCCGTATAACAAGAATTGGCAAATTCATTTCTGCTGCCACCGTGTGCTTCATGAACAAACTGATATTACTTCTATCGGTGCCCCCAACACCCCGCTAATCCTCTTTCGCAAACGAGTGAAAGGGATCCAGATATCGATCAATACTATCACCTGGGCACAAATCAGTTAAAATAACGTCTTCAAATCTGTCAGACAACCGCTAGTAGTTAGATTTCTGGGAAGGGGTATGGGGGGGGGGGGAGATTATATTTTTGTAAACGTCTGCAGATATCATTAATTTAAAATAACGCCGATTTCATTAATATAAATTGCTGTTTAATCATATCTATATTTTGTGAACAACAGTCCGTAAATAAATAGATTTTTGTTAAAATTTATGGTTTTTGTACATATTTAACAGTAATGTGTTTGCGGTGAAATTAATGGGCATAATGTGGAAAATGACAAACATGTGGAAATGACCAACATTCATAAAATGGTGCTTGATTGTCTTGTGTGAATGGTAGAATTTAGATGCTGGGAGAAGCCTTAAAAAGGCATTAAAATGTCAGTCAGTCAGTTAGCCAACCCACCCATAAACATGGTCACATATTAGACTGGATTCTTTACAGACCTGATGATAATATTCTTCAGTCCTCCCTGGTGTCCCACGAACTTTCATTAGATCACCTCTGCATTATATGCCATCTTGACGTATCGGTCCCTAACCCTCCACCTTTATTCGCTACTAAGAGAAACCTCCGTATGATAAACAGAACCAAACTAATGCATGACATCCAAGCAAACCTAACAACTAGCTTACCTACTACAGCAGAACAACTTGATAACTGCCTGCGTTCATTGCTCGACAAACATGCCCCAGCAACCAAGTGCACAGTAGCAATTCAGAAGTGTTTTCCGTGGTATAGCAGTGTTAGGGACCAGTTTCGCACTGTTAAAAGAGACCGCCGTAAAGCTGAGAGGCTTTGGCTTTCCACCAGACTCACTATTCATAAGCAGATCTATGATGCCGCTAAGAAGAATGTCACAAACATAGTCCATGCAGCTAAATCAGCCCACTACAGTACTAAAATCATGGAAAGTTCCAGCTGCAAAGAGCTATTCGAGATTACTAACAAGCTGATGTCAAGGAACAAATGTACACCACTTCCAGCTACCTTCTCTCTAGTCGACCTTCCGGACCTGTTTGCAAATTTCTTCCGTGACAAAGTACAAACCATCAGAGATAAACTTGACAACACAATTTCAGTTGACTCGTCGTCATCATACAGTTGCGATACAGAATTTCAGCGGCAACCGTTAGCAGCATTTGAACCTGTCTCTATGGATTTAGTACGTACAATCGTGATGAAGAGTGCACCAAAGTCATGTGAACTGGATCCGATTCCGACGTCACTGCTGCTAGAGTGCTTGGATCCAATATTGCCTTCACTAACTGATGTTATTAATACCTCTCTCTCATCTGGGGAATTCCCATCATTTTACAAAACTGCCATTGTAAAGCCTCTGCTGAAGAAACCAACACTCGACCATAATGATTTAAAGAACTACCGCCAGTTTCTAATCTGCCATTCATGTCAGAAATCTTAGAAAAAGTTGTTCTATCCCAACTTGTATCTCATCTGAATTCAAACAGTCTTTTTAGCAATGTACAGTCTGCATATCGCCCTTGCCACAGTACTGAAACTACTCTTCTGAAAGTAGTCAATGACCTTCTCTCTGCTTTGGATGGCGGAAAGATTACAGTCCTCACTCTCCTTGACTTGTCTGCAGCATTTGACACTATAGACCATGATATATTACTTCACCGTCTCCAGCATGTATTTGGCATTCATGATACGGCCTTACTATGGTTCAAGTCCTACTTGGTCAACAGGACACAAATTGTGTCCGCAAATGGAAAACACTCCAGCCCAGTTGATCTATGCTGTGGTGTTCCACAGGGGTCTGTTCTTGGACCTGTTCTCTTCATTCTATACACTCAGCCACTCTCAAGTGTCATAGATCATCATCCAGTGTCTCACCAATTGTATGCTGATGACACCCAAATATACAAATCTAGCCATCCAGCTGAAGTTGAAGCTACCATCCAAGGCGTAGAGAGGTGCATTTCCGATGTGAAATCATGGATGACATGTAACAAGCTGCAGATGAATGATGATAAAACTGAAGCCATCCTGATTACAACACAAAGACTTTCTCATTCACATCCTTTACCTCAGACAATAAATATCAGCAACACCAACATTAAATTCACACAGTCAGTACGAAACCTCGGTGTCACTCTCGACAGTACTCTCTCGTTGCACCAACATGTCATGAACATATGCAAGGCTGCATATCTTGAGCTGAGACGAATCAGCTCCATTCACAATTATCTTTCAGTTGATGCCACTAAAACACTTATGTGTTCCTTAGTACTTTCAAGACTGGACTACTGTAACTCAATTCTGTCTAGTTCGTCTCAATATCTACTTCAGAAACTTCAAAAAGTTCAAAATACAGCTGCTCGGATCATCCTTAGAGTACCACGATCAAAGCACGCCTCTCCTGCTCTGTACCCTACACTGGCTATCCATACGATCCAGAATTAAACACAAAATTTGTTCTCTGTGCTACGTTTCACTGACGGGTTCCAGTCCAACATACCTATCTGACCTCACCCATGTGTACACACCTGCAAGATGCTTACGCTCCTCTTCTGACACTCGTATTCTCATTATTCCTACTATGAAGATGAAATCATATGGACAACGCTCTTTTGCATACCAGGGCCCAGCAACGTGGAACGAATTGCCCACTGCACCTAGACACAAAGACACAGTGATCTCATTCAAGAGCGCTCTTAAAACTCACCTATTTCAACTGCAAGAACAGACTTAAAGACCTAATAATGTATCCTTGCCTTAAATATTTACAGCATATTTCTGTTTCTACTTTCGTGGTGTTTGTTTTTAATTTTGTAATCATATCATTATATATGTTTTTTAAGTGTTGTCAAATGTTGTAAAGCGCTTAGAGCTTCTAAAGATTAGGCACTATACAAAGTCCTCATTATTATTATTATTATTATTGTTTTAATAATAAAGCTGCTTAAACACTGTCAACTTACCAGGAAGGTAGCAGAAATGCTGCCAAGAATTTTATTAAGTCGGGGAGGTCTCCCACACCTACCTCCAGAGTGTGGAAATCAGGGGGGATAATGCAAAACAGAAGCTGATGGGTGACAGCTTTATTATAAGGTATATCCATATCTAATTTAAAACATGCATTTAATGACTTCAAAAATGGGAAATCTTCCTTATGACCCCCTTGTATCTAAATAGTCATCAGTGTATTCAGTGATTCTCATGTCTGAATAAATTCTTGTTCCAATTTCATATGCAGTGTCAGAGCTGATGCTAGAAAATTTATGCAACCATTTTCGTTTGTAAATGGATTGTCTTTCTTACATTCTCAACACAAACACATAACATTACTCCATTTGGCTTTTTCCTTAACCTGCTGTAGCAACCACTTGTCTTTGGAATTTTGGTTCCTTTTCTTTCTCTTTTTCTCAGCCTCCAGTACCTCTTCCATGTGCCTTGTGGGCAAGGTGCCAGCTATTTCTTTGTCATCGGCTTGTGTGACACCTTCAGTTCTCAACTAAACATGAGAGCTTTTCCATGGTACTGACCATAATGAAACATGAGAGCTTTCCATAGTACTGACCATAGTGAAACCTGTGTTACATATATGTAATTAAATTACTTGTGTGTTAGTTTTAAATTCTCTTTTATTTATTTTTTTTCATTACATGTTATTGTAATAACTTTATTCACTGGATTTGACATTTTTCTAGAAAAATTCAGTTCAGTTCTAGTAAATAATCACTACTGCTTCATTGTATTTTTAGCTGACCTAGTTACTGACCTTGGTTCAAAATTTGATAAACACAGAGTGAAAATCATTGGTCGTAATCAAGATCATGCTTGGCCTGTGTGTTAGTTGAATGAACATTTTATTTATAAATTCATTTCCAGTGTGTGAATTGTTGGTTTTTAGCTAAGGCTTACCAGAGTATGTGATAGCTGACATATTTTTTTTACTGCACTGTTTGGACAGAGTGATCACGTGACCCATCACGCGGGTCTGTAATTGCGTCTTAGTTGGGTTTAATACTCATTCTCAGTGTTTTTGCGTCAGTTGTAAATCACACCTTCTGGCTAAAAGGTATTCCTGTTGTTGCCATTTGAATTGAGTTTTATTTATTTAAAATAATTTATTTTCCTTGTAGACTTCATCACGTGTGTTCACCGAAATTCTTGGACAAAGACATTTACTAAATTATTCGGAATTCTAAAGCCAGGATTATATTCTTGGTGACTCAACAAGGAACTGTTGACACATCAGCATAAACTGGTTACAGAGGACGTCATCGCCTTCCATCTTGGAACTTCATCAAAATTCAAACTTGGATTCAAATAGAACTTTTTAGTGATAGGACTTATATTTTTAAATTCTAGGATTAATTTTTGGATTATATTCACAAACCGTAAGTCCTTTTTCATATTTTTACCTTGTTTTCTAGGGAAATAAATTATTTTGTTAAATTTACAAAGCTTGTTGGTTTCACTCTTATCTTTGTAACTTTGTACGAGCCTAGTCACGTAACACGTGAGAGCTTTCTATAGTACTGACCATAGTGAAACATGAGAGCTTTCCATAGTACTGACCAAAGTACTGACCATAGCAGATGATCTTACCATATAGAAATCAGTCATCTTCCATTTTAACTTGCTAAATAAACTCGCTACTTGTTCATACATGCCAACCTTGAGAGTGGCATAAATGTAATTAATGCTAAGGTAAGTGGCGTAATCAGAGCGTAAAAAATGTAATCTATATATTACATGCCATAATTACAGTACACTGTATGAAAAAAATGTACATTTTTTGCTACTAACCTGGTTTTGCAGCTGGTCAAAATTCTTGTCACAAATGGGCACACTCCATGTGGATTAGAACCAAATTACAAACACAAAACATGCAGACAAATTATCTATTCTGAACACTCATTTTAACTATCATACATGTCTAATTACGTGAAATGATCGTGAAGTTCACAAATTCTGCGATGATCATGACGATGTGCTCAATTCGTGTGCTGTATTGCATCACTCACATTCTTCTTTTCAAATTTGTAAAATGGTGTTGATTTGTCCTTTTTACTTATCTGACAGGGGCCCCGAGTGGCCAAGTGGTCTAAAGCGCTCTCCGTTACGGATCACTGCCATCTCTCCTCTGTCTGCGTGGGTTCGAGTCTAAGATTCAGCGAATGTGGATATGTGAGAAAGCTTGCCAGTAGCTTCTCGTGGGTCGGTGGTTCCTTCCGCAGATTTCCCGGTTTCTTCCTCCACCATTAATACTGGCCGCCATGTATAGCCTATCGTGTGCTGAAAAATCGCGTTAAGCCCCACAACAACAACAACAACAACAACAACAACTTATCTGACATGTTTCAAAGTTTGAAAAGATCCATCTGCTTCTACATTTTGCAGTCACAGAACATCCTCAAGTCACAGCATTAATGCCTGTTTCATTTTAACACCAAGTACTATTTTCTTTAAAAGTGCAGACTCATCCGCAAACACACAATATGGTCAATAAAATGAATGTCCAATCAGAGAAACCCATTTGTTTTCTTCAAAATATGTTAGATACAGTAGCTATAAAAAAAAAAATAAGTTCAGTACATGTCCGTCTAGGATGAACAAATGTTCTCTTACACCATTATTACCGAACAGTCTTCTTTTTTAGGATATTCTGAAATTTATATGATGAATGGGATCAAAGACATGATGATAAAAATGACAACTACAAATTTTTATACATGTGAGCATATAATGTAATTGGTGAAAAAAAATGTCTTGAAGTGTAATGGCTGGCATGTATGCTAGTTATGCTATATAAATTTCTGTTATGGCTGATCAATTGATTAGTTTATTATACCCCTCTAGGAGACAATTAAATCAGATCCAATGGATAGTTTCTGCAAAAAACTGCAGCAGATTTCAATCATACAGCTGATTTCAATCATACAACTGATTTCAATCATACAGCTGCTTGTATTCAAACACTAAGTCTACCTTAGTATAGCTCAGATCACTTGCAAAACGGACAACCAAAATCCAAATCTGACAAACCTTTATTTTGAATTTTCATATTGTTTTTTTAAAAAAAATAAACAGTATGCATGAGGTACAAAAAATTGTGGAAACCATAAATAATTTGCATGATCTTTCCACCATTGGTTTTGATAAGTTGTGTGACTAATGATTGCTGTTGCGAGAAACCTGTTATCCCATGGCCTTGCAGCATCTCTCTGGAAGGTGAGTAGTCTCCCTTTGGATAGATGGATTGGTGCCAAATCCCATCTTTTATTAGTTACTATTGGTGCAGAAGTGTACACTCTTATGTTTTATGTACCACTTCAGCGCCATAATGGGGTTTTGAAGATGCTCATGGGCAATAGCATCCAAAGAAAGCCAGTTACAAATGAAAGACTGATTTTATTTGAAAGAAGAAGGAGCCTTTTCTTAACAATGAAACCCATATCTATTGGAGAAACTGAACTATTGTACCAGACTGTAATAGTTTGAGATAATAAATTATGAATTTTACAGACTCAGCCTAGGCAAAAATGACTAGAAAGATGGTCTTCTAAAAAAATATGAGTCAACAAAACCTTATACAGTAGTAGTAAGAGTGCTGTGTTAAACGATGACAAAATCCATATCAAGCTCCATTTCCCACAAATGACCATAGCCTTTTGTTATGACTAGAAGGTTAGAGAAGTATTTACTCTGGCCTACATCCTCCCTTCGTTGTCATAAATCATGGAATGGTAGTCCTTGATTGTGATTGGGGCTAACTTCTCTAAAGCAAAAGGAAAACGATATTTCTTGTCCTGAGGCTTTAAAATTTGAAATCTCTCTCTCTGCTCACATGATTAGGAGAAGAAACTCCTTTGCCTCATCATAGGCTTTCCAAGTTGTAGGTCTTCTTGCCCAAGCAATTTTATCCACCCACATGTTCACAGAAATGTTTATTTCTGAGGGCTCATTTCACATTGGCCAGGTGTGCAGGTTCAACATTTCTAAGTTGGGATAGAAAACTAGCAAGTGCAGTTGTTTCAGCATGTGTAGAAAGGGCAGAATTTTTCTAAGTATCTCTACAATCAGATTCTGAAGGTTGTTGGTTTGTGAATTTTCCCATTCGAGGGAAGCAAAAAGATGAGACTGTATTTGATTTCTGCATGACATTGGGAATCTGAGGGGTTGGATAAAGGGAATACACAACGATACTGTTCCAGATGTGAAAAGACCACTGACTGATGAGGCTTTAAGGCCTGAGAGTGCAGTAAGGAACATCTACTCTGAGCCAACTCTGAGTGACTGCAGATAAGACTGAAGACCAAGGGAACCAAAATGGTGAGTCGGCATTGAGCCTGACTGGGTATGACAGAAATAAATGTGTATTTATTGACAATGACACCACCTGGAAAAAAAACCCCAAAAAGACAGAGACCTGAGAACTTAACTGCCAACTATCTTCAGAGACGGACGATGTGCTGAAAAGTAAGAACATCTTATCTAGATTGAGTCTCTTGCAATAATTAGAAGGCATTTGATGTAGTTTTTGTCAACAGTAGGTTGATGTATGTGGTACTTCTCTGAAAGGAACAAACACGTTCAATGGAAAGGAGGACAGGAGATCAACAACTCAGGCAGTCATACTGGCATCCATGCAAATTTATATATTTGCCACTTGGACAGAACAGTCAAATATGAGATGTCCTTCCAACTGCTGAGACTGAGCCTCATGTAATCTAAAACTCTGATAATATAGACTAGTTGGCAAAGCTTCCATTGCTACTGAAGGTGATGGTTTATCAACAAGAGTATCACACACAGGAAACCCAAAGCATAAGACTGGTGGATGCACCAAGGGATTCCTGTGCTAACATAAACTCTTCAAGAAGACAGATGACAAGCACCATGAGGTTCTCATCAAGCACAATCCTGAGGGAGTACAACATGACTCAGAAGCTTGTGAACTGTATGTCAGAATGAGTGAGCAAATGGGACATAAAAAAACTGGATCTGTCCTTCTTGACAAGGACCTGGTGTGAAACAAGGGATTTCATGCTTGGTGTAAAGAGTAGGCTGCCTTGTATTTTTGTAGGACACTGTCCAGATAGTTTGATGTCATTGATGTGCATGTGGTCAAAGAGGTGGAATAAATATCAGAATACAAAAGCACACACTTTGAAAATCAAAACTAACCTTAAAAGATATGTCTTGAATGTTTTTTTCTGTATTCTAAGCATTGTTATCTTTTCTTTGTTGGGAGAAGAATCTTGTTGTTGCTGATATTTTCTGGAGGACAGATGCTTTGGTGAGTTGTTCAAGTTTTCAGCCCAGGGGAGGATGGAAAAGGGTGGCAGAATCACTGACTGTCAGTGGGAAGAATGTAAGCAGTGAAATGAAAGTTTCTTGTCTCCCTGCACTGTGTTGTCTCTTGCTTGAGGAAAATGGGTCCTTGCCAAAAACTAAAGTTTTGAGGAGGATTTCCCAGTTTGAAGTGACTTAATGTGGTCCTTACTATTTATCTGGTCCGTCTTAAGAAATAAAGGCAAGACTCTGAGTTGCAGAGCCTGCAAGGGGTGTGCATCTTTAGTGGCATGTTCCTGACCTCCTCTGTGTAGCCATGGAACAGAAGGTTAGTTGTTGTTCTTGGATTTGGTTTAAAGCCATTTCACAGTGCAAGATAGGCTATACATGGTGGCCAGTATAACTGGTGGAGGAAGAACCCAGGAAACCCCCTTAAGAACAACCAACCCACAGGAAGCTACTCACATACCCACATTGGCCAGGCCTGAGACTCAAACCCATGCAGACAGAGGTTGGATGGCAGTGACCAATAAGGGCAAGCACTCTGGGCCGCTCAGCCACCAGGGGCCCTGAATAGGAGATTAGAATACAGAGGCTGAGACATGAGGGTTGCCTGGTGATGATCTTTGAACAGTAAGGATGTAGAGAGGAATGATTCACTCTCTGCAAGCTAATGTTTAACATAATGAGCTTTGGAAGTGGTGAGTGTTCAACTGCCCTGTTAGCCATGCAAGAGGTTGTCTCCCAAATATAAGTGAGCTTGTAGGTGAGATCAAAGCTATTTTCAGCTTGCTGAAAGATAGCCATGGTGAATGGAGAGAGCATGAGTTCAACAGCTACAATATTGCAAACCAATTCTTGTGGATCATAGACAGGTCTCTAGTCCATGTCTATAGAAGACGATTTTGACATTCTCAGGCCTACAATGTCTCTGTTGACAATTGGGACAATGTGGAAAACTAGCATGCATATTTTGCCCAAGGAAAGATTGACAATTGATAGGAGTAATGACTGTGAGAGAAAAAAACCTGTTGATGCTTGGGTCATGAAGCTGCCTTCTAACACATCTGTGGTATCTGTTTTAAAGAAGGCTGGTCTTTCTTGGTTGAAAGGTATATGAATGCAGAACATTATTTAAGTGGCCACTGATGAAGCAGGAGGAGGAGACCTTAACAATGAAAGCAGATAACAAGCTTCCTGGTATGGACAAATGAATAGACAGAATAACAGGACCAACATCAAGATGCCCCTGCTGCAAACTGGGGAGGCTTCAAAGATGGCTGTGATTCTGTCCAAAATCAGATGGAACATCCTTATTAAGCACATCTGTTACTTAGACATTGGGTTCATCAAATTACATCAAAATGCTTAAACATTCCAAAGCAATGACTGGATGCTAATTCATATCTGAAGCTTTATAACTGATCAGCAAGGTCAAAGTGGAGCTGAAGAAATGAATCCCATAAAATGCATGTAGGAGACAGCGTTCACACCAAAATATATCAGGATGTATTTAATGGTTCTTCAACTATGCAGATTAGTGCCATCTTCCATTAATAAAGACAAACATATATATCTAGAATACAATTTTCACACCAAAACTGCATCAGGATATGTTGAATGATGCAATGTTTAAAAGTATGTTTCATCAATGACAATGATCAACAAGATCAATAACTCTGTCAAAAATAAAGAAAAGATGACACCCCCTATAATGACATCTAGGTTTAGAAGACAGTGTTTCACTAAATTGCATTAGGGTATGCTGAATACTTCCAAGGTTACATAGAACTACTATCATACAGATCCCAAAGTAATTGAACAATATTCATGGTATATTATATCTGTGCCCAGTGTTAAATAGTCCTATACACGGACACTAGTATGGTATGGCATACTCAAGATAACTGACCAGTGGGTTTCAGTGACTTCAACCGTTGCTCAGTATGTAGCCTTGTACTAAACCATTATTTTCGTACAAAACTTACCATGACTGTGACCTCCAACCTTTAGACCCTAGAATCTATAGGGTTTTTTTTATTAACCTAAGTGCAAGCCATCCACAAAGTTGGCAAGGCATTTGCTCTAGAACAAAAGTTACTCTGCAAAACAAATTTTTCTTTGAGCCAGTGACCTTGATCTTTGACCTTTAGACATCAAAATCCATATGCATCATCCAAACCTTAAGTTCAGGCCCTCTTAAACTCTGGTGAAGGTACCAGGTCTAAAACTAAATGTATTATGCAAAATCAATTTTCTTCTTTTGAAATCATCGGGTTTCCTTCTTACCAAATAGTTAAGATATCCACAAACCTTGGTGAAGGTACATGGTTGATATCTGAAATACTGAGCAGAAACCATTTACTTCTTTCAGTCACAGTAACATTTTACCACCAAAATCAACAGGCTTCTTCCTTAGTCCAAATGTGAGCCATCCACAAACTATTTTTCAGGTGCAAACTTAATATTATTGTTTAGAAAAAACTTTTCTTCTTCCAGAGACAGACTTGACCTCTGATCCCAAAAGCAATACCTTCTTCCTTACATTTACAAACTAAGGGAATAGAAGATTGTGAACAACTCCAGCTTTTGTGAGAAATTTTTTTTCTTCTTTCAGTCAATGTGACCTTGACCAACTGACCCTGAAATCGATAAGTTTCTTCCTTGCTCCAAGTGCAAGCCATCCTCAAAGTTTAGTATCTGCTGATGGTGAAGAAATCAAGCTATTGTGCAGAAACCACATTTCTTCTTTCATGAAGACCTTAACCTCTGGCCTTTGACACCAAATCAATCAGGTTCTTTCATCCAAAAAGTTTGATAACTACAGATGGTGAAGGACTTATTGTACAGATGTGTACAGACTAATGGATAACAACATCACATAATATGCTCTGCCCTATTATGTGTATAAAATTGGCTATAATTCTGTTAAATTATTGGAAACCATTTTTCTTCTTTTAGTCTTGGTGACCTTGACCTTTTACCACAAAATTGATCATGGTTTATGACATAGGACTCTGGTTATTTTGCAGCAACTGTCTGCAATGGAATCCCTCTGACTGCGACCTTTGAAACCCCAAATTAATAGGTGCCTTCATTACCAACCATCAACAACCAAGTAGTTTTGTGGAAATTGTTTTTAATTCTTTCAGATCTCATAACACTGACCAATGGGGGTATGTCAGAAAGCTTGCCAGTAGCTTCCTGCAGGTCAGTGGTTCTTCCCAGGGTTTTCCTGGGTATTCCAAGACCAAAATATAATGGCCGCAATGTATGGCCTAGCATGTGCTGAAAAATGGCATTAAACCAAAAAAAACCCAGCCAAATCCAGAACACTCAATAACGTCCTTCTGACCCAACAATTTAAAGGTGGCATCCTTGTCTCAAATGCAAACCATTCACAAAGTTTGGTCAAAGATGAAGAATTTAAAATGTCAGAATAAATATGTTTGGCCAATGTGGGTATGTGAGAAAGCTTGCCAGTAGCTTCTCATGGGTCAGTGGTTCTTTCCGGGGTTTTCCAGGGTTCTTCCTCCACCATTTATACTGGCCACCATGTATAGCCTATCTTGTGCTGCAAAATGGCGTTAAACCCTACAACAACAACAACAACAGGATAAATTCATTCTGAGTCACTGTAACCTTGACCTTTGACCACAAAATTAACAGATGTCTTTCTTTATCTCAAATGCAAGCCAATTATAAGTTTGGATGAGGTATCTGGTAAACAAGTCAAATTATTGCGAGAAAAAGCTTTCTTGTTTTTAATTCATGTGACCATGGCCTTGGGCTTTTCATTGTTCATACAGCCTTCAAGAGGTTTTTTCCTCAAGCAGTTTTCAAGGACTTCCAAAAGTTTTCAAGAAGTATTTTTGTAATCTCACTGCAATTTAATTTCCCCCAACACGTTACTTTGCTTATCACTACATAAATAAGTACAAAAGTTGAAGAAAAATGAAACAAATACTAACCTGGACATTCTTCAATTTGCTGATGGTCTGAAAAAAAGAGTCATATAGCAGATGAATTTAGAAATATGATTCTTGTGCAACTTTAACACACTTTCTTCCATGCTGTAATCACCAATAACCTTCTAACATCTCTTCACATCACTCATTGTGTTTGTTCACCCTTAAACACTTTCTCCTAAATGTAAAGTGGGTCCTATTGCAAACTGTAAACACTTTCTCCTAAATGTAAAGTGGGTCCTATTGCAAATTGTAAACACGTCATATGTCCAGTTAAGTCCTAGTCTTTAACTTACTGAAATCACAGTAATCATCCATTCTGAATTATGCCCCATATGCTACAATAGCAACAAGGCATTCTTCTATCTGGTAACTATTGGTGTTGTTTGGCTTCTATCCACTCAATTTTATCCCATTTATTTGTTTATGAATAACTTTTGGAAAATAAGCAGAAAAGAAATAAGAATCAATTATAATTTTATATATATATATATATATATATATATATATATATATATATATATATATATATATATATATATATATTCATACTATCAAGGAGGATTTGTCAAATTTTAAAGAGTTCTTCAAGAAATTCAAGTTATTTTCAAGGACACAAACAACTTTCTTTGAAATTCAAAGAGTTTTAAAGGTAGTACAAAACATGTTTTAAAGCTCAGTTTCTTCTTAATCTCTGACCATATGCAAAGGATCTTTGTGTCAAAGTTGACTTGGCTGTGACCATATGCAAAGGATCTTAGTGTCAAAGTTGAGTTGCCTATGATGATATGCAAAGGATCTTTGTTTCAATGTTGAGTTGCCTTTGATGATATGCAAAGGATCTTTGTGTCAAAGTTGAGAAGCCTGTTACCATATGCAAAGGATCTTTGTGTCAAAGTTGACTTGGCTGTGACCATATGCAAAGGATCTTTGTGTCAAAGTTGAGTTGCCTGTGACCATATGCAAAGGATTTTTGTGTCTAAGTTGAGTTGCCTGTGACCATATGCAAAGGATCTTTGTGTCAAAGTTTACTTGGCTGTGACCATATGCAAAGGATCTTCGTGTCAAAGTTGAGTTGCCTGTGACCATATGCAAAGGATCTTTGTGTCAAAGTTTACTTGGCTGTGACCATATGCAAAGGATCTTCGTGTCAAAGTTGACTTGGCTGTGACCATAAGCAAAAGGATCTTTGTGTCAAAGTTGAGTTGCCTGTGACCATATGCAAAGGATCTTTGTGTCAAAGTTGACTTGGCTGTGACCATATGCAAAGGATCTTTGTGTCAAAGTTGAGTTGCCTGTGACCATATGCAAAGGATCTTTGTGTCAAAGTTGCGTTGCAGGTTACCCTATGCAAAGGATCTTTGTGTCAAAATTGAGTTGCCTGTTACCATATGCAAAGGATGTTTGTGTCAAAGTTGAGTTGCCTGTTACCATATGTATAAGGATCTTTGTGTCAATCTTGGTCAAATTCTGTTCAGCATTATTTTTAATCAAGTTGCACAAATGTTGATCTTCTTTTAAGCTATATCTGATTGTGGAACAACATCATCATTATGAATTTGAAAGGCATTTACACTTTCTGTAAAATCTGATTAAAGTTTGTTAATTGGTGTTTTCTTATAAATTATTAAAAGCTTCATCTATTTTTAGTAATAGTAGCCATATTTGATAGCAGATTGGTATCATCTGTATAAATTTAAAAGTCTTCATGCCAGAATTTTTTCTGCAAAATTTGGTCAATTATGCTAAATTGTTTTTTGCAAAGAAGTCATTTGAAGGTTTTTCCACCTTTTTTAAAGTTACCATATTTGACAGCAAATAGGCAACATTTACATAAATCTGAAATCCTTTATTACCAGAATACCATCTCTTAAAATTTAAAAGCCCTTATTACCAATATGCTGTCAGTTAAATTTTGACAACTTCAGCTGAGCAGTTTCAAAAAGTGCCAAAAATTCGGTATATGTTTAGGGAAGGGTCACCACATATGACAGTTGATCGGCATCACTTGAACAAATTTTAAAGACCTTTATGCCAGTATGTTTTATGCAAAATTTGGTCAAATTCTATCGAGTTGTGTTTGAGAAGAAGTTATTGTTAGATATTTCTAGTTTTTAATAATGATTGCCATATCTGATAGTGGATCAGCACCATATCAACAAATTAAGTTTTAAAAACCAGGAAGCTTTTTGTCCAATTTGATCAAATGCTACTTTTTTTTCAGAAGTCATTTAGTTATGGTGAATATATTTGATGGTAGATCATCATCTGATGAACAAATCGGAATGAGCTTTTTGCGATATGCTTTACATTTGATGGTAGATCATCATCTGATGAACAAATCGGAATGAGCTTTTTGCGATATGCTTTACATTTGATGGTAGATCATCATCTGATGAACAAATCGGAATGAGCTTTTTGCGATATGCTTTACATTTGATGGTAGATCATCATCTGATGAACAAATCGGAATGAGCTTTTTGCGATATGCTTTACATTTGATGGTAGATCATCATCTGATGAACAAATCGGAATGAGCTTTTTGCGATATGCTTTACATTTGATGGTAGATCATCATCTGATGAACAAATCGGAATGAGCTTTTTGCGATATGCTTTACATTTGATGGTAGATCATCATCTGATGAACAAATCGGAATGAGCTTTTTGCGATATGCTTTACATTTGATGGTAGATCATCATCTGATGAACAAATCGGAATGAGCTTTTTGCGATATGCTTTACATTTGATGGTAGATCATCATCTGATGAACAAATCGGAATGAGCTTTTTGCGATATGCTTTACATTTGATGGTAGATCATCATCTGATGAACAAATCGGAATGAGCTTTTTGTGATATGCTTTACATTTGATGGTAGATCATCATCTGATAAACAAATCGGAATGAGCTTTTTGCGATATGCTTTACATTTGATGGCAGATCATCATCTGATGAACAAATCGGAATGAGCTTTTTGCGATATGCTTTCTGTCAAATTTTGTCGAAGTATGTTCAGTAGTTTTTTAGAAGCAATTTAAAGAGTGTTCTATTTTTAGTAACCACTACCGTATTTGATCATGAATTGGCATCACTTGAACAACTGAAAAACCTTCAGGCCAGAATGCTGTCAAATTTTATCATGTCTAGTTGAGCAGTTTTTGGGAAGCAAATTAAAAGTTTACCTATTTTTAGTAACGGTAACCATATCTGAGAGCAGGTTGACATCATTCAAACAAATCAGGATGCTCTCCTTCAAACTTGGTCAAATTTTGCAGAATGATTTTTGAGAAGAAACTGAACAAAGAAACTCTAAATGGATGATACACAACTAATGTATGACAGATTATGAACTGTACCATAACTTATTTGGTTTAATGGTACTGTAACCATGGCAATTACTGGGTACTTACCTGAGTCTGCAGTCTCAGAGGAGTCGTACTCTTCTGACTCTTTCTTCACTTTCACCTTATTCACAACAATATTTGTGGCTGTAAAAGAAAACAGGTATGCCATAAATTACATGCAATATTTACCACTGAAAACAATCTGATTTCATACAGTGAAACAAACTGACAAAGGAATTCTTATTACCAATATACTGTCAGTGAAAGACAAACAAGCAAGTTCCAGAAACTGATGTCCAATGCATTTTGCAGGCATTGTCAATATCAAGCAGCCTATAATTTCGATTGAAATCCAAAAATATTCATGGGATTTATTGTGCGGGAAAGAATGCAGATGGGTCTGAAAATTAGGGGCTTTAACTCATTTAAATGATGGTGCAGAAGGCAAACAGCATGGCAATTTTGATGAAATCCAAAAATATCTGATTTACTATGCAGAAACAAAAATGGAAGGGTCTAACACTCAGGGGTTATAAATGAAAGGATCTGACACTCAGGGGTTTTAAATGGAATGGTCTGACAATCAGGGATTTTAAATTTACTAAATGACTACATCAAGCAGCATAACAAATTTGCTCGAAATCCAATAATAATAAAGGAATTCATTGAAATCCAATAATAATAAAGAGTTCACTGAAGTCCAATAATAATCATGAGACTTGAAATCCAATAATAATCAAGGAATTCACTGAAATCCAATAATAATAATAACGAGACTTGAAATCCAATAATAATCAAGGGATTTATTGAAATCCAATAATAATCAATGAATTCACTGAAATCCAAAAATAATAAAGGGATCCATTGAAATCCAAACATAATTAAGGGATTCACTGAAATCCAATAAACATGGGATTCACTGAAATCCAATAAATATGGGATTCACTTAAATCCAATAATAATCAAGGGATTCACTGAAACCCAATAAACATGGGATTCACTGAAATCCAATAAACATGGGATTCACTGAAATCCAATATGGACTAACCGAAATCCATTCACTGAAATCCAATAAACAAGGGATTCACTGAAATCCAGTAATAATCAAGGGATTCACTGAAATCCAATAAACATGGGATTCACTGAAATCCAATAAACACTGAATTTGTCTGAAATTCAACTCAGACAATGTCTTGTCAATATCTATCTACACTAAATTTGGCTGAAATTCAATAATAATTAAAGGAGTTATTGTGCAAAAACAAAAGCTGTGGATCCAACAATCAGGGGCAATAACTCTACTAAACATAACACAGAATACTGAGAATCAAACACATACAAGGTCTCATCAGTATCAAGCTGTATACAAAAGTTGATTAAATTCTAATAAGGGAATTATTGTGTTAACACAAAAAGGGTCTGCCTGACAATCGGGGTATACCTGTGCTCAGTGTTGATGTAGGTTGATGATGTATCTAGCTGCATACCAAATTTGGCTAAAATCAAATAATATAGGTGAGTTAATTTGCACAAACAAAAGATGGATGGACAAAAATGGATGAGTGTACAAAATGTATGGGTCTAATGTAATGTCTCCTCCTTTTCTGCAAAAGGTAGGCAACAACAAAAATATTTAATCTGAATTTACCATGTTTTGCAGGTGCCAATTTGTGTGCATTGTATGGTTGCTACTAACCTCAAATTTAAAAACCCAACAAAAAACACAATGAACAATCCTTCTCTTAAAACAACAGTGCTCTTCCCCAATCCACAAATTTAAAGGTCACTGGCCATACTCCAACATTTTTCATTTTACATCAAATTTGCATTACACGATCAAAAGTAGTTATACTCGCACAAAAAGAACCAAAAAATTATCAAGTGTAAAGAAGAAATAATAATTTACTTACTCGAAATAGAAGTATACAATGCTGTTACTTCCCCTTAGCTATGATTTCCCACCTATAAAGGATGCCAACAGGAAATGACGTACATTTATCCCCATGCTTCTTGTTGTCAAAAAATAAAACACTATAAACTATGGATAGGGAACATTTAGATGAAACTACTGAAAACTAATTTACTATTCAGCCTTATATCGATATGCGTGCACGATGCACTAGATTGTGTCGCTTTCAAAACTGTTCCATTGTTTCAATTTATTTTGAAAATTCCTGTTAATACAGGTGAAAAGGAATCAATGCTGGGTTTCCTATGTCAGCCAACTTTATAAAAAAAAAAGAAATTGGCACACTTAAAAGAATTCAAAGGAACCAAACTTGGCTTCCTTATGCCAGCCGACTTCGTAAGAAAAAATAGGCACACTTAAAAGATACCAAAGTCAGTTTCCGGGGTTGGTTTGCTTTGTAATAAAAAATCCTTTGTATTTGATATCCTGTCAGTAAGTTTAAGCAAGGACTTTACTGATCACTGCCAGTTCTGTTTATTCATCACTCAGGCTTCTTTTTGTTTGCCATATGTAAATATAATTGATGTTTGCAGGGCAAATAGTATACACAACAATAACCTGCTCTCAATAATACTTTTGCAACCCATGCTAGCGAAAAGATTATCATTTGCACTCACAGTGAATGTATTTTAAAATAATGATTTTTATCTGCGAGATACCGTCGTATAGTTAACCTGGATAGGAAACAATCTTGGTCAGTTTGCACCTTGTAACTTATCATGCATGAATGGCAGGTGCCTTCAAGCAATTGGGTGATATTTGTTATTTGACATAAGCAATACACACTACAGTAAGGATGCATACACAAGCCGCAATCTGCTACATATACGGAGTTTGTGACATATTTTTTCGTTAATAAATTTCGCATGATGAAAAAAGAAGGAATAAATGATAACAATGCAAGGTTAGTTTCTTTCATTTTATTTTCAAATAAGTGTATGTTTATCAATTTGTTTTGTACCGTGCAAGGGGGGGAACACAAATTCAACACAAAATTATTTCCTTTCTTATTTGTATGGAATAATGGAGCAAATATGATTGACAATATTGACTAGTAATGACAAGCTTTTAATTTACGCGTGCACACACTAAGACAACTTGAAAAATAAAAACAAACAATAAAATTAACTGGCAAGAGCTTCATATTGCAGCAACTAAACACTGACAAAATGCTCAACATTACTCTCTCTCTATCTCTTTCATGTGTAATCAAGTGTGTATTATATGCAGCAGTGTTACAAACTGAAGCCTAAAATTAAATATATATGTTATAATATCTCATGTACACTACCCTTAGAAAAATGTATACGTATTCTGTAGAATATTATCTATTAAGTATTATTGTTTTATAAATAATTATTGATAATTTGACCGGGAGACTTAAACTGAGAATGTCGTTGTGCAGATGCATATATTTTTTAGCATTAAATAAAATTTATAGAAATATTTTAATTAGAACGAGCAAGATATGTCAGTTTGTGTTTTCTCTCATATATATTTACGTTACGAAGTATGATTATTTTCTTTGAAAGAATATCAAGATAGTTTGTTTAAATTTAGTTGTTTTTTTCCTAAAACCTATCTTACATAGTATCTACTTGTTGTTTGAAGAAAAAGAACTTGTTCCAACTATTGTTAAGTTGGGCCAAATTGTCTTTCGAGTTGGACCGAATTGTCTTGAACCGAATTGTCTTTGGGCCAAACTGATTATAATCCGGCATAAATGATACAACTTTCCTATCCCTCACCCTATTCGATCCCACAGCTTGAATCCACTTTTTTTTCTGGTAAACAGGGTCTTTCGGAAAAAGAAAGAACCCTTTTTCCCATCATCACTCTTTTGGTTACATCCATATGCAACACAGTGCACCATATTTGCTGTACAAAAGCATGATCGTATGATATATATCACATAGACGTTTATGTGGGGAAATTAAACACTTGAATGGCTAGGTTGAATCAAAGGGATAAATGTACGTCATATCCGTTTTTGGCACGCGAAACACTACTGATTGTTTACGGAGATTGCCGAATAATTATTTCATCTGTATGAATTTGAAAGGCATTTACACTTTCTGTAAAATCTGATTAAAGTTTGTTAATTGGTGTTTTCTTATAAATTATTAGAAGCTTTATCCGTTTTAGTAACAGTAGCCATATTTGATAGCAGATTGGTATCATCTGTATAAATTTAAAAGTCTTCATGCCAGAATTCTTTCTGCAAAATGTGGTCAAATATGCTAAATTGTTTTTTGCAAAGAAGTCATTTGAAGGTTTTTCCACCTTTTTTAAAGTTGCCATATTTTACAGCAAATTGGCAACATTTACATAAATTTGAAATCCTTTATTACCAGAATACCATCTCTTAAATTTAAAAGCCCTTATTACCAATATACTGTCAGTAAAAGTTTGACAACTTCAGGTGAGCAGTTTCAAAAAGTGCCAAAAATTCGGTATATGTTTAGGGAAGGGTCACCACATATGACAGTTGATCGGCATCACTTGAACAAATTTTAATGACCTTTATGCCAGTATGTTTTATGTAAAATTTGGTCAAATTCTATCGAGTTGTGTTTGAGAAGAAATTATTGTTAGATATTTCTAGTTTTAATAATGGTTGCCATATCTGATAGTAGATCAGTACCATATCAACAAATTAAATGTTTTTAAAAACCAGGAAGCTTTTTGTCCAATTTGATCAAATGCTACTTTTTTTTCAGAAGCCATTTAGTTATGGTGAATATATTTGATGGTAGATCATCATCTGATGAACAAATCGGAATGAGCTTTTTGCGATATGCTTTACATTTGATGGCATTTGATGGTAGATCATCATCTGATGAACAAATCGGAATGAGCTTTTTGCGATATGCTTTACATTTGATGGTAGATCATCATCTGATGAACAAATCGGAATGAGCTTTTTGCGATATGCTTTATATTTGATGGTAGATCATCATCTGATAAACAAATCTGAATGAGCTTTTTGCGATATGCTTTACATTTGATGGTAGATCATCATCTGATGAACAAATCGGAATTGCGATGCTTTCTCAAATTTTGTCGAAGTATGTTCAGTAGTTTTTTAGAAGCAATTTAAAGAGTGTTCTATTTTTAGTAACCACTACCATATTTGATCATGAATTGGCATCACTTGAACAACTGAAAAACCTTCAGGCCAGAATGCTGTCAAATTTTATCATGTCTAGTTGAGCAGTTTTTGGGAAGCAAATTAAAAGTTTACCTATTTTTAGTAACGGTAACCATATCTGAGAGCAGGTTGACATCATTCAAACAAATCAGGATGCTCTCCTTCAAACTTGGTCAAATTTTGCAGAGTGATTTTTGAGAAGAAACTGAACAAAGAAACTCTAAATGGATGATACACAACTAATGTATGACAGATTATGAACTGTACCATAACTTATTTGGTTTAATGGTACTGTAACCATGGCAATTACTGGGTACTTACCTGAGTCTGCAGTCTCAGAGGAGTCGTACTCTTCTGACTCTTTCTTCACTTTCACCTTATTCACAACAATATTTGTGGCTGTAAAAGAAAACAGGTATGCCATAAATTACATGCAATATTTACCATTGGAAACAATCTGATTTCATACAGTGAAACAAACTGATAAAGGAACTCTTATTACCAATATACTGTCAGTGAAAGACAAACAAGCAAGTTCCAGAAACTGATGTCCAATGCATTTTGCAGGCATTGTCAATATCAAGCAGCCTATAATTTTGATCGAAAACCAAAATATTCATGGGATTTATTGTGCGGGAACGAAAGAATATGGGTCTGAAAATTAGGGGCTTTAACTCATTTAAATGATGGTGCAGAAGGCAAACAGCATGGCAATTTTGATGAAATCCAAAAATATCTGATTTATTATGCAGAAACAAAAATGGAAGGGTCTAACACTCAGGGTTATAAATGGAACGATCTGACACTCAGGGGTTTTAAATGGAATGGTCTGACAATCAGGGGTTTTAAATTTACTAAATGACTACATCAAGCAGCATAACAAATTTGCTTGAAATCCTATAATAATAAAGGAATTCATTGAAATCCAATAATAATCAATGAATTCACTGAAATCCAATAATAATAATGAGATTTGAAATCCAATAATAATCAATGAATTCATTGAAATCCAAAAATAATAAAGGGATCCACTGAAATCCAAACATAATCAAGGGATTCACTGAAACCCAATAATTATGGGATTCACTGAAATCCAATAAATATGGGATTCACTTAAATCCAATAATAATCAAGGGATTCAGTGAAATCCTCCAACAGACATGGGATTCACTGAAATCCAATAAATATGGACTAACCAAAATCCATTCACTGAAATCTAATAAACAAGGGATTGACTGAAATCCAGTAATAATCAAGGGATTCACTGAAATCCAATAAACATGGGATTCACTGAAATCCAATAATAAATCAAGGGATTCACTGAAATCCAATAAACATGGGATTCACTGAAATCCAATAAACACTGAATTTGTCTGAAATTCAACTCAGACAAGGTCTTGTCAATATCTATCTACACTAAATTTGGCTGAAATTCAATAATAACTAAAGGAGTTACTGTGCAAATACAAAAGTTGTGGATCCAACAATCAGGGGCAATAACCCAACTAAACATAACACAGAATACTGAGAATCAAACACATACAAGGTCTCATCAATATCAAGCTGTATACAAAAGTTGATTAAATTCTAATAAGGGAATTATTGTGTTAACACAAAAGTTGGCCTGCCTGACAATCGGGTATAACTGTGCTCAGTGTTGATTTAGGTTGATGATGTATCTAGCTGCATACCAAATTTGGCTAAAATCAAATAATATAGGTGAGTTAATTTGCACAAACAAAAGATGGATGGACAAAAATGGATGAGTGTACAAAATGTATGGGTCTAATGTAATGTCTCCTCCTTTTCTTCAAAAGGTAGGCAACAACAAAAATATTTATTCTGAATTTACCATGTTTTGCAGGTGCCAATTTGTGTGCATTGTATGGTTGCTACTAACCTCAAATTTAAAAACCCACCAATAACACAATGAACAATCCTTCTCTTAAAACAACAGTGCTCTTCCCCAATCCACAAATTTAAAGGTCACTGGCCATACTCCAACATTTTTCATTTTACATCAGATCTGCATTACAAGATCAAAAGTAGTTATACTCGCACAAAAAGAACCAAAAAATTATCAAGTGTAAAGAAGAAATAATAATTTACTTACTCGAAATAGAAGTATACAATGCTGTTACTTCCCCTTAGCTATGATTTCCCACCTATAGAGGATGCCAACAGGAATTGACATACATTTATCCCCACAAGACAAAGTACATGCTTCTTGTTGTCAAAAAATAAAACACTATAAACTATGGATAGGGAACATTTAGATGAAACTACTGAAAACTAATTTACTGTTCAGCCTTATATCGATATGCGTGCACGATGCACTAGATTGTGTCACTTTCAAAACTGTTCCACTGTTTCAATTTATTTTGAAAATTCCTGTTAATACAGGTAAAAAGGAATCAATGCTGGGTTTCCTATGTCAGCCGACTTTACAAAAAAAAAAGAAATTGGCACACTTAAAAGAATTCAAAGGAACCAAACTTGGCTTCCTTACGTCAGCCGACTTCATAAGAAAAAATAGGCACACTTAGAAGATACCAAAATCAGTTTCCGGGGTTGGTTTGCTTTGTAATAAAATAACCTTTGTATCTGATATCCTGTCAGTAAGTTTAAGCAAGGACTTTATTGACCACTGCCAGTTCTGTTTATTCATCACTCAGGCTTCTTTTTGTTTGCCATATGTAATCATAATTGATGTTTGCAGGGCAAATAGTATACACAACAATAACTTGCTTTAATAATACTTTTGCAACCCGTGCTAGCGAAAAGATTATCATTTGCACTCACAGTGAATGTATTTTAAAATAATGATTTTTATCTGCGAGATACCGTCGTATAGTTAACCTGGATAGGAAACAATCTTGGTCAGTTTGCACCTTGTAACTTATCATGCATGAATGGCAGGTGCCTTCAAGCAATCCGGTGATATTTTCGTCTCTTTTGCGATTTTGTTATTTGACATAAGCGATACACACTACAGTAAGGATGCATATGCAAGCTGGCATCCGCTACTTATAGAGTTCATGGATATATTTTTTTTGTTAATAAATTTCGCATGATGAAAAAAAAAGGAATAAATGATAACAATGCAAGGTTAGTTTCTTTCATTTTATTTTCAAATAAGTGTATGTTTATCAATTTGTTTTGTACCGTGCAAGGGGGGAAACACAAATTTAACACAAAATTATTTCCTTTCTTATTTGTATGGAATAATGGAGCAAATATGATTGACAATATTGACTAGTAATGACAAGCTTTTAATTTACGCGCGCACGCACTAAGACAACTTGAAAAATAAAAACAAACAATAAAATTAACTGGCAAGAGCTTCATCTTGCAGCAACTAAACACTGACAAAATGCTCAACATTACTCTCTCTCTATCTATGGAAGGGATAAATGTATGTCATATCTGTTTTTATGGTGTGCATACATAACAAATGCATTTTGTTTATGACTATAATAATATCACACGTCTGTACAATATAGGTGGCCAGTGACCTTTAAGTACCAACAAAACAGCAGGGGGGGGGTCTTTTTTCTTTAACAGAACCACTCAAATGTATTTCCAAGAATAAAAAGAGTATACTGTAATCATTAATGCTCTTAGTATGTGTTCCTTATGTTCTGTACTTCCTCTGCACTTTATCTTGTCTTAGGTCAAGTGAAATTAGTATACAAGGATGTGGTAAACAAAATTATTCATTCCTATTTTAAATTTAGTCTGTGGAATCATTTACTGCTGTGTTCAGATATAACTAAAGAGGAACCATTTATTTATATTTTTTACTGGAATTATAAAGTGCCCATTACATTTAGGGCTATAACAACACTTTGGGATTATTGTGAATTCATTCAAAGACATTCTGGATCATATTAATGTAATACATCAACACTATTGGTACATCAGCCCATTCAAGACTAATGGCACATCAACACATTCAAGATTACTGGAATTCATTCGGAACATTCTAAATTTTGTACTTGTGATAGAACAGTTAATTCACAATACTGAAAGTTCCTCTTAAATTTTCACTTTGTAACTTAGAGAAATAAATTATTTGTTAATTTTAATAAACTTGTTACTGTTGCTTCTCTCAATTACTTTCAAGACCATAGTGTATGTTCATGTATCCCAATTCATCATCTAACAGTAAATTTTGACTGAAGTCACTCAATACAAGGTGACATCACTTTTATGTCTCCTACGAACAGCATTATAGTGAAGAAGTACTGTAATTTTCAGCATCTGTATCAAAGGGGTACTGTATTCCTCAGTATCCATAGTTAGGAAGTAATTTATCTTTCACTGTTATAGTGAAATACTGTATTTTTCAACATCTGTAGTGAAGGAGTACTGTATTTTTCAACATCTATGGTGAAGGAGTACTGAAATTTTCAGCATTATAGTGAAAGAGTACTGTATTTCTAAGCATCTATATAAAGCATAACTATCCATAAAGGACTGAGGGGGAGTGCTTTTGTTTTTTTAATGTTCTCTATAATCAGATCTCACTCTAGTTATCTATGTAAGAGGAGTAATCATTTTTTATGTTGGATAGGAGCCTCTAGTAGGCTTGTAAGCAAGAGATAACCTTAACTGAACAAGAGAACCAAGAATGCCATATTACATGGCTACCTTGTTTTTTGGACCTGCCAACACGAACAAGACTTTCTCAGTAAGGCAGTTGATATATTTCTCCAAGTTAAGCCAATATTCATTAAGGTATAACACAATATCATGTACTGCTACTGTTGACTTGGAAAACATGCTTCTAACATTTCAGAAGTATGATCTGAGATTGATGCAGCAAAGGCAAACATGTCCAACATAAGTTTATAACAGGACATTAAGACCTTATTTCTTCCAGTACTGATTCAGAAACTTTAGTTCCAAATCCAATGGAGCTCAAATGGCCAGATGGCCACACTATAAGCACTTGACATTATGGCCAGATAGCCACACTATAAGCTCACTTGACCTTATGACCAGAAAGCCACATATTAAGCTCACCTGACCTTATGGCCAGGAAGTCTGATATGCTAACAATTTAGCCTGTGTGTTCTAAATAAACCCAACTCCCAATATGTATTTTCTGAACTTATCCAACAGTGAAAACTTGGGGGAAAAAATGGCTCTTTTTACTGTTAGAGTGTAAGACTTCAAACAGACTGAATTCATATTACCCTGATACTTTCATTTTGAAAAGCACAATCCCTCAATAATAATTTCTGTATCTTTGCTTGTTGTATCTAACTCTATAAAGAACTTGCATACCCTCTGGGTGTAACTTTCCACATATCTGTTGAAAAGTGACGATGGAAGGAGCTAGTTTTGAGAATTTTTCCTCTGGAAGGGTAATCATCCCTGGTGGCATGTTTGGTATGGATGCCAAGCTATCACAACACTTCCGACAGGCCTCTTCTACCCTGGAAAAGGAAAATATACAACATTTACTCATGCATATCAAACTGTAAATAACACAGACTATGATCCACCATCCTAAAATGTTTGGTATGGTGTTTACAGCACATTAAACTGTAAATAACACAGACCAAAATCCACCAACCTAAAATGTTTGGTATGGTGTTTACAGCACATTAAACTGTAAATAACACAGACCAAAATCCACCATCCTAAAATCTTTGGTATGGTGTTTACAGCACATTAAACTGTAAATAACACAGACCAAAATCCACCATCCTAAAATCTTTGGTATGGTGTTTACAGCACATTAAACTGTAAATAACACAGACCAAAATCCACCATCCTAAAATGTTTCTTCTGGTGTTTTACATAACATCAAACTAGTTGTCCCTCCCCACCACAAAATAATTTTCATGTATTACCTAGTTTAATGAATGGATTCTCCACCCACTAATTAGCATCACACCTAGTATTTAAATTGTTGCTCCACCCACTATTAGCATACTTAATTTTTAGATCTTGTTTGTCTCCTTGCAGGTAAATAAAAAAAAAAAATCACATTGTTTGTGCGAGGCTGTTTAAATAGGTGGAGAGGAAAGATACTCCTGGTACTGGGAAAAATCACCACTTATCTGGTGAAATGATTTTTAGCACTCAAGTTTTAATACTTTTTGTCACAATAAAGACCACTACATTCATAAAATCTGTTTGATCTTTTTTAATTATTTCTCAGCAAAACAATTAATAAAATATATAGATTTTTCACCATATCCTTTCCATAAATTTTCAAAGAGTTATCCTGGTTAGCCCCTTGAACTTATCATGAGAAATATTTAATTTTGTAAAGTGGTCATTATATAAAACCTACCTAGTTCTTTTAACAAAAAAGTTCAAATTCAAAACTTGCATAAGCTTTATAAACAGCTTTCAGATCCAATCTATAATAATAAGTAAATCCATATATGTTATAACTTTTGAAAGAAGCTTATGTGAATTCAATACAGAAATGCCAATAGACTGGACCTACTTGTAAAATTCTAAGCCATAAATGGTATCAATTTTAATGAAAAAAAGGTGTTACGCATGTGAAAATGTAATCATGTTTTCAACATATGACCATCATTGATTGTTTCAAATTTCATGAAACAGTTTTTGTAGAATCTTGCTAAATGGATTCAGGATCAGCTTGGAAAATATGAAGTCACAAAGTGCCATGACTTTCTTAAAACTAACCAAATCAAGATATGACCTTCATAGGGTATATGTACACATTTGTACAAAATCATGGCCCTTTGAGACTTAGAAACTTCCAAGTTGATTCTGAATCCATTTCAGCATGATTATGTAAAACTTAAAGACTCTGCATTAAGTAGCTTTTGCATGACTGTGCTTTAACAGACTTGGGAATGACACTGGAAATCTCAAATCATAAAGGCAACGGGCTATATGTATGAAAATCTAATCATTTAAAGTGTGTCAGTTACATGGCACTATTGTGAATATTGCATTCTGTCATGTAAAACATGAACAAATCCATACTGCGCAACCAATACTTTGACCAGAATTAGATGCAAAACTTAGTTCTGTCATATAATGCCCATGTAATACCATGATTTAAAAATCCTGATGATTTCTTTCCCTTTTGGTCATGAAATAACAATAGGTCTAGCATTCTAGATAGTACACTGATCTTTAGTTGTTATGCAACATTTTATTTCATCTGTAATAAAACTGTGTTGCAATGTTTCTCTTTTGTGTTTGATAATTGTTTAATATATGAACACAGCATCTGATCCCATCCCATAATAGCATCCTGAAAGAGATTTTATTCAAAGATGAGGTTCAGTATTTACACTTATTGGGATAAGCACGACATTCTCAAATATCTGTGAGAAGGTTACACTTTGCCCAGACACTTGATCAAAATTATGTTTAGCACATAAAAGCTAATTACCATGCTAATTACCTTGAAAACACAAAGCTATGTCGATGAAACACTGATCACTGTCTCAAAGAAGTACCAAAAACTGTGATGAGAAATAAAACAAAGAACCAAAATAAAAATGTCTGGACTCCCATTTAATCAGAGATGTTATCCCTACAGGATGTTGAGTATGCAATTGATATATTCAATAAAGTTCTCTAACTTTCCATTCTATTCTGCTATAAGAGAGCACTGGATCAGACTGGTTAATTTATATTATCTGATACTGATCACAATTTATAGTGTGGTCTGGTTGCTTAATGTGTTTATAGTGTGGTCTGGTTGCTTAATGTGTTTATAGTGTGGTCTGGTTGCTTAATGTGTTTACACACTGGACTATCACTATTTTGGATATCTGTTGCATCAAAACAAAGGTCCAAGTTTTTTTTCTCCAAGTAAATCAATTGTAAATTTGTTGCATTAACTTGTTTTTTTATTATTTTTCTTCAGAATATCAATGTTACCATGAATGATAAATTAACGCTCCAAAAAAGCTGTCATCTGGAAGTGCCCATGATGAAAACATTTACACTACTTGAAATTCTAACAACTATATATCAGTTTAACCATGAAGAAATTTATAAATGAAAAAAAAAAATATTACAACCAGTTACTGAGTACTGAACAATTATGGGTATACTAATCATATTTCTCCAAAGCACTGTGGCTCTTTGCGCTGCTTATATGCTTTTATTCATGACAGTGAGAAGAACAAGTTACCAATCATTTATAGGTATTTCCTGTTGAGTCATAGAAAAAGAACTAAACAACATGAGATAAAATAATTTAAGTTAAAGAAACAATAAAACAACAGGTCTATTAAGGTTTGTAAATGTTATTTTTAAGTGAGGCTTATCAACAATGGAATTACTATGCAGCAAGCTTTTGTGCTACTTCAGTGAAATACAAAGTCACAAACGGCCATCGCTTCGATCATTTATTTCTGACTACAATAAAGTGTGCAAAATTTCATGGTTCTTAGTTTAAATAGGTTAATGTACTATCACACTAAAAGAGATCTGATACAGACACATGGACAGACAACAGAAAAATAATAATCCCCTTTCTGCTGTCAGAGTATGGGTATAACAAGTGTATTGAAATTAAACTAGTAATGTATAGTTCTCATTCACCAGCAGAGCTAACCTAAACAAAACATACTTCTCTTTAAGGAGGGAGTACTGTGCTTTCCACTGGGGATCAAATCTTGTCAGAGAGGCATTTACAGCTTTAGTGAGTGGGTTGGCTAGACTCTCCAGTTCACACAATGTCTGTAGTTCACCTGACAGCTTCTTCACACATGATGCTTCATAATTACTGACATAGGCCACAATTTCATCATGTTTCTCTGGAACATAAGAATTCAAACTTGTTAATTAAGAGTTTAACATTTTTTCTGAGTTTATCATGGTATAAATTGTTAGTTGCTGACTCACACAGCAAATAACGCCCGAAGGGCGTTATGTAAGCTGTGTGAGTTGGCAACTGACAGTTTATACCATGATAAACTCAGAAAAAACGTTAAACTCTTATAATTGAAAATTTCAATTATTCATTATGTTTTTTTGTTTGCATCATTAAAAAAAACAAAAGTCTTAATTGAGCGTAGTAATACATGTTTGGGGTTTCTGTTACGTAGCTATTTATAGTACTTGGGATTGTCCTGTTTGATCGTAATACTAGTCCTTCAACCAATGGAAGCCCATGTAAGGAATTTGAACAATGCTACCATGATTTTTATATTTTACCTTAATGAACACGTGTATTCAAAGTGGAAGCTCAATAATTAAGGTCACGATGTCATGGCTGTAACAATGTATGCGTTCATAGACTGAATGAATGTGATTTGGCAGATTCATCACTGTTCTGACATGTGAGTGATCTAATTTCGTTCTTCAAAACCTACTTTCGTGTTTATAAACAGGCTGGACTAATACATGTAGGTGTATGAGGTTATGTTATAGAAAGTGTGTGATCAGTTTTGATGATTCAGACATACACATATACACACAGTTCTAAAATAACTGAGTACTTATTTTATCCCTCTAGTTATTCCTTGATTTGTTTAGTGACAATGGTTCATAACCTGATCCCACTCATCAAATTAGTGACATCAGTGTAGAAAATAAACAGACAGACACACAAAAGGACAGATGCAAACAGAGGCAGATGTTGATGTAGAATGCTCTTGGTGTAAGAAGTTAAGAGTTTCACTCGGGGGTTCAACACAGCAAGACAATGTAATTTGTGAAGTTTGTGTCTATTGTTTACACACTTTTCTAAATATAGTGCAACAATAATTACAATACAGCAATGTAATATCACAATAAAAATGAAAAAGTGTATGACATATTCATGTATTTACTACTTTAATATTTGTACTTGTATCTAACAATTTGTTATGCATTTTCTTAATTTGTCTATAATTATTAATTGGAAATTGACATATAATAAAAACCAGGAGTGATACATGATGTTTTGTAAATTATTATTCTTGCCTGGATAGTTGACATGGGCCACTTAATTTGAAAATCATTTATTTCCTTAACTTGTTTGCACTAACATTTTTTTAGTTTGGAACTAAACTGGAAGGTGCAGTTATTGAAATGACAGGTGGATTGTGTAATAACACCTGTCATAGAGTTCATGTGATAGTGCTTGTAGGCGATTTGGAGCAGATTCAGTAACATTTACTTGATTTGTACTGTTTGGGTTTGTAGGGGTCATTTGAACATTTACTCGAGTAGTACCATTTGAGTTTGTTGGGGTCATTTGAACATTTACTTGAGTAGTACCGCTTGAGTTTGTTGGGGTCATTTGAACATTTACTTGAGTAGTACCGCTTGAGTTTGTTGGGGTCATTTGAACATTTACTTGAGTAGTACCGCTTGAGTTTGTTGGGGTCATTTGAACGTTTACTTGAGTAGTACCGCTTGAGTTTGTTGGGGTCATTTGAACATTTACTTGAGTAGTACCGCTTGAGTTTGTTGGGGTCATTTGAACATTTACTTGAGTAGTACCGCTTGAGTTTGTTGGGGTCATTTGAACGTTTACTTGAGTAGTACCGCTTGAGTTTGTTGGGTCATCTGAACATTTACTTGAGTAGTACCGCTTGAGTTTGTTGGGGTCATTTGAACATTTACTTGAGTAGTACCGCTTGAGTTTGTTGGGTCATCTGAACATTTACTTGAGTAGTACCGCTTGAGTTTGTTGGGGTCATTTGAACATTTACTTGAGTAGTACCGCTTGAGTTTGTTGGGGTCATTTGAACATTTACTTGAGTAGTACCGCTTGAGTTTGTTGGGGTCATTTGAACTGAACATTTACTTGAGTAGTACCGCTTGAGTTTGTTGGGGTCATTTGAACATTTACTTGAGTAGTACCGCTTGAGTTTGTTGGGGTCATTTGAACATTTACTTGAGTAGTACCGCTTGAGTTTGTTGGGGTCATTTGAACATTTACTTGCGTAGTACCGCTTGAGTTTGTTGGGGTCATTTGAACATTTACTTGCGTAGTACTGCTTGAGTTTGTTGGGGTCATTTGAACATTTACTTGCGTAGTACCGCTTGAGTTTGTTGGGGTCATCCGAACATTTACAGTTGCATGAGATAGTACTGCAGAAGAGTCTTGAGCAGGCAATGCTACATTTGAACAAACATTGGAAAGAATGTTACTCATTTGTTGTTTATGTTGAGTGCTGGGCCTTGTGTATGGTTTCAGTGATAGTTCATTGGAGTGGTCAGACAGAGACATATTGTGCCTAGCAGGAAGGTTGGTATCTGTCATTGCATTCAAAGCTGTGGCACGAAGAGAGTGAGCAGTATATCTTGCAGATATATGGTCATTTTTGCATATGTCAGGCATAAAATTGCTAAATTGTCTCTGTCCAACACATCTTGTGGTGTACCATATTTGACACAACTGGGGATTTTCAAAAGCATTTTTATCAATGTGACAAAACAGTGATTCAGCTTTTGGATTAATGCGTGTGAGGTAGTATTTTACTGACCTGACTGGGCAGTTTTGACTACCAGTTGCACACATTCTCTTGTCAGAATTTTCCTCCTTAGCATTTAAGTCTCCCTGATGATTTTTTTGCATAGTTTGATTAGTCAAAATGACATATTCAGCCCCTATTTCATCAAATCTGAATTCAAGACTGGTAGGTGTTAATTGGCTGTGGAATTTTAATCCATGTGTAACATAGTGGATACAGAGGTAAAACCAAACCTTGTATCTGAGTGAGATAGGATTATCTTGCATCAGGTACTGATTGATTGCATATATGTCTGATGGAGGATTAATTGGTTTGTGTTGAGTTGATCTTGATAAGCCATCCTTGGTGTTCAACTTTAATTTTCCATTTAACATGTCATTTGCTTTTTTAAAATCCTGATCTGTAACAATATTGATTGAATGACCACATTCAACCTGAATGTAGCGATTAATAGCAGCCCTGACATTTTTAAAAGCGTTTTTATGGTATTCCTCAGCTTGGGCTTCAGGGAGCATCCTCTTTCTTGTTGCAGTGACCTTGGGAGCTGCTTCGACATAAAATATGGATAACATTTGGACCAAATGTGCTGACTCAGCTGACTTCAGATAAACCTCTATATTCTTCTCTTTGCACCATTCTGAAATTCATACGTTTTTCAGCTTGGTAGTAACTATTTTTTAACATTTGAAATATTTAGATCTTTGGGAAGAATCATTCATGCAAATCTCCTTTCCATAATTTGTATTTATATAACAGATTTGTTACATTTTTAAGCTGTCACAAATATTAATTCAAAGATAAACTACAGTTAATTCACTGCAGAGCAAGTTACGTCTCATTTTTATAAAAATGGCATGAATGATTTTAAAAATTTTCTTCTTTTTGCATACAACATATTGCCTTTTCATAATATATAATTTAAGAAAATAATAAATAAGAGCAAATTAAGTATCAAGCAATATTACTTAAGCTTACATTAATGAACAGTCCAGTATACTGGTTATTGTTATTATTATAGTTAATTCATTGTGATTATTGAATGAATGAATAAATCTACCTGTAAAAGTGTTGTAGCCCCATTGAGTGTTTTTCTTGGTAGATTTTGACTACTGCTGTTCAGATATATGTAAGAGATCTTCCTCTTTAAGTGATTTGAAGCGTTTTGGTTTGTGGTCATACTGGTGATCAGCTGGGAACAGGACTGGTGTTGATTCATTTAAACTAAATGATAACCCAGTTTGTGATACTTCTTCCGCGTCAAAAGGCTCGTCAAATATGGATGGGTCATATTTTTTAATATCTTCATGCATGAAATATATCTGATAAGGCAAAGTTAGTGAAAGATCTCCAAATTCTGACATTTCAGATTCAGCGTTGGATAGCTATAATACCATATACCGATGACCTTGACCTAGCGCACTTCAAACATTTTTATCCATATTTTTCACACATTTCGACAAAGAAAGAATGATTTTATTCATAAAAGGTGAGAAATATATGTTGCGTTAGTCTTTCAGATTCAATTTATTCAATTATTTTGGAGAAACAAAATGTAAGAATGTTCTTTTCCTTTAATGCTTACTTCATGTCTGCCTTCACTGGCAGTGTTTATCTTCTGCTGTACACGTGACTCTATTTATAGAAGTGGGTATTCTTAGAAAAGTAGTTCTCCTCACAGTTCATACAGAAATAAACGCAATTAATTTTGATCACGTGGTAACATTCTGACCAATGGAAGTATTACTTTCCTTTACCAGCTACTGGCATTGCAATTATATTCTAATAAATGTAGCTTTGGACTGAGCATACCAGAGGTCATCTGTGTCCAAGTTTAAATGTACAACTTCCCATTAACACTGCCACCTCAAGGATATAGTTGTTTCTGAACCACCTCAAGGATATAGCTTCTTTCTGAGCCACCTCAGGGATACAGCTTATTCCTGTGCCACCTCAAGGATATAGCTTGTTCCTGAGCCACCTCAAGGATACAGCTTGTTTCTCACACACATCAAGGATACAGATTCTTTCTGAGCCACCTCAAGGATATAGTCTGTTTCTGTGCCACCTCAAGAACACAGCTTGTTTCTGTGCCACCTCAAGGATATAGCTTGTTTCTAAGCCACCTCAAGGATACAGATTGTTTCTGTGCCACCTCAAGAATATAGCTTGCTCCTGAGCCACCTCAAGAATATGGTTTGTTCCTGAGCCACCTCAAGAATATAGCTTCTTTCTGAGCCACCTCAAGGATATAGCTTTTTACTGAGAAAAAAACAGGATTCTCAAAACTCGCTAGTGATCACAAGAAATGACATTTACATTTGTTACAGTACACTAAACAGTCTGCATGAATCTTAGATGTTGCTGCTAATCAACCACAATATGAAAAAAACACTCTTCTTCCAAGAGGTGTTTTGACTTAAGTGTGTGGGAACACCAGGCTGTAATAAAAGTAAAGGTGAAATGATGGTAAAGTATACTGGTACCTCAAATGGCCTGAAAACCTAATCAGCTCATCAGAATATGAAACAATGCTGGTCAACTATTGATTCATCGTAACATGCAACCAACACTTACAAAGTCACAGATCAAAACAGAGTTGGTACTTAATTAGGTTCTCACAGAAATAACTGCAAACATGGATGTGATGGTCGGTTGATATTTTCATGTTTGAATACAAGAAGACACATCACATTTATGATAATTACACTGAAACCAAGATTAAAAAGAAACATGAATTTCACTTCACATGACTTATTTCACTGGTATCTAATTTTTGAAGCATTGCCACCGTTAGTTATTACTTACATTTAAATTTATTGATATTTCATAATATAAAGTTATTTAGTGTGTACTGAGAATTTTCTTTTTTTAAAAGAAAATTTACCATAATATAAGACTATTATTAAAAGTTTCAAATTTCATAATTTTGAGTAAAATCTCCAGACACTAACTGCTTTCTTTCTTTGATATATCAAGGTTCCACATGCCAATTTTAATCATGGTTTTCATCACATTCAATAAACAGGGGCCTAATCTTCTGGTCTTTTCTAGAGGAAAAAAACTGGAATTGATATCTAACCTCACATTAAAAGCAAGTTATCCAGGTAAAGTTATTAAGGCAGAAGTGTAATTCTATCAGAGTACATTTCATTACTTGATCACAGCATATATGACCATCATCACTTTACAAATACCTCTATCAGGGCAAGTTACTTTAATAATCACTGCTCATATGACCATCATCACTTTACAAATACTTCTATCAGGGCATGTTTCTTTAATAATCACTGCACATACCACCATCATCACTTTACAAATACCTCTATCAGGGCAAGTTTCTTTAACAATCACTGCACATACCACCATCATCACTTTACAAATACCTCTATCAGGGCATGTTTCTTTAATAATCACTGCACATACCACCATCATCACTTTACAAATACCTCTATCAGGGCATGTTTCTTTAATCACTGCATATATGACCATCATCACTTTACAAATACTTCTATCAGGGCAAGTTACTTTAATAATCACTGCACATACCACCATCATCACTTTACAAATACCTCTATCAGGGCATGTTTCTTTAATAATCACTGCACGTACCACCATCATCACTTTACAAATACCTCTATCAGGGCAAGTTACTTTAATAATCACTGCACATATGACCATCATCACTTTAAAAATACTTCTATCAGGGCATGTTTCTTTAATAATCACTGCACATACCACCATCATCACTTTACAAATACCTCTATCAGGGCAAGTTATTTTAATAATCACTGCACATATGACCATCATCACTTTACAAATACCTCTATCAGGGCATGTTTCTTTAATCACTGCACATATGACCATCATCACTTTACAAATACTTCTATCCTATTGGGGCATGTTTCTTTAATAATCAGTGCACATAAGACAATCACTAATTTAAAAAAAATAAGCATTCACATTTATTCACCAGATGTTACACTGTGTGAAGAATAAATTTCTACAAACATGAAAACATGAAACTACCAGTAATAGGCAAAATTTTCAATCATTTGTTCAATACAAGGCATTTCACATTAAGGTGCAATTTTTTCATGTCAATATCAATGTATCAGAAATTTTTTTTTAAATATTCATGCAAGCATGCACCTAGCTAAAAAACAAATAAAAAAAAAATTCTTCGCCCTCTTTTACATCAGAATTAATAAAGTGTTCACTATGAGTAAATATGATTTTGACAGCTCAGATCATGGCATTAAAATGTTTCTTCCATAAAAAATACTCCAATGTAATATCATCAATTACCACTGGATATTTACACTGTATTTATTTATTTATTTACTGTATGTTACTTACTTGCTTATTACATATTATTACATTTCAAACATCCTGCATTTTAAGAATTTGAAGGTTATGTATGACATGCTGAAATTTCCAAAACAAATAGCTAATACATGTACCGTTAAACAATGATTTTGCTGCTACAGTATTATAGAAAAGCTTTAAGTAAACTGTGCTTCTCCATGAATACTTACTGATCACATTAACATTTGGAGAAAACAAAAAAAAAAATTGATTATCTCCTGAATCCAGCCCTACAAAAAAGAGCACCAAATATCAAATTTCCAACTACACCACTCCCTCGATAACTCGTGCACAACGGGGTCCACAAACATAGACCGTGCTATAAGCGAGGGCGCGAGTTACCGAGGGACCTCCAAAAATTGAAAAAAATCACTTGGACATCGAGAAAACAGCAGGGGGGTGGGGTGTTGGGGTTAGGGAACTTCGCTGTTTAATGACTGAATCCTCATTTTACATTCACGTCGATAATAATTTTTAATAATGCACTTTTTCTAATGAAGTTGTTCGTTATTCTGTTTAAATAACATTTATTTTCAAAATGTCCAACATGTGAACGATCGTTCCAACTGGTTTTAACAACCATTATGTTTACACGAAAACATGTGTGTATTATGTCACTGCCTTTTGTTTTCTTGATGAGTCTGGTTCCCGGAGTGGTATGGCATTGTAACCTGCCAAATTGGGAGTCAAAAGAGCAGGCAACTAGACTAACTGTTGATACACCACCAAACAAGATTCCTTTTGTTCAAAAAACAAGCAAAATTTTTGTGAGACAATCGTCTACGTCAAATCTCAATTTTTGTGCTGTTCAATTAGTACAGTATTGATATTGTGATTTCATTGGAAGTAATAATGGAACTTTTTATCATTCTTGAGGATATCTCAAAGTGCCAGTTCAAGAATTCTCTGAAACTCACTTGCCCACAAGGGTCCATATCTGTAAAACCAAGCTCTTTATTTTATGAAGTATAGTATTCTTTTCGCTTGGTTGCCGTGCTATCTTTGATCACAGTTACCATTGAGTCAGTTAATTTAAGGTAGTTTATGTTACATACACAATAACATTTATAACAGCATTCAATTGATCAACTGAAGTGAGTTCACCCGACATACGACCGGGGCAGCTAGATTTTAAGTTTATAGGATTTTCATGCCTTTTAACTTTTCTTTTATTTCACCTCCATTATTTGATTCAAAAGACATAATTAATGTGATAATACAAAGGAGGCCAGCTTTTTAATTCAGTGCAACAATGCAACAAATACTTCTGCTAGTCAGTTATCAAAACACAGTTGGCACCTAAATAGGTTCTCATAGAAATGCTCGCGGACATAGCTGTTACAGTAGATTGACACATTTTACGCTTAATTACAAGAGGGCACATTGCATTTATGATGATTACACTTAAAAGGAACTAGAAGACAGAACTAGAACACAAATTTCAATTGATAAAAAGAATTATTTAATTTGTATTTATTTATTAAAGTACTGCCTCCACTCGGCATGACATTTTCATTGATCGAAATTTCCTTACATATCGTTAATTTCAGTGTGCTAGGAATGTCACTTGGAAAGAAAACGTAAAAAAATTGTATGACTTATTTTTAAATTTGGTATTTCATAATGTTGATTAAAATTTTCAGGTCCTACCTACCGTTTTTGACGATAAAACGAGTGATATATCAAAGCTTTTGTAGCTAATTTTTGGGGTAATTTCTGGTTTTAAAAAATGGGATCCATGCCTGACCCCGTGTTATAAGTGGGTTCGCGAGTTATCAGAGCGCGAGTTATCGAGGGAGTGGTGTACATACCTTAGAGGTATGGGAGGTAACTCTTACAAATTACCTCCCCTTGCTTCAGGCAAGTGGCCATGTATATTAAATGTCTACCAGTTCAACCCTGAGCAAAACCAACACAGGCTGCTCACATTTTCAGGCAACGGTGGGATGGATTGACAGAAATATGACCAGGTAAGTATTCTCAGAAATATCAAATTTACTAAAGAATTTCTTTTCTTCATTAAATACACTATCTGATTACATTAACATTCGGAAATAGGAGAAAAGGATGAGGAAAGGAATGAGCAACCAACCTTTACCGTTCTCTCCCCTCAGAAGCAATAAGACTGCAAGTAGGAAAATAATAATGACATCTCACACGATGGCAGCAGGAAATGCATGGACATTTACTGTGCAAGCCAACCTCTTGTGTTTTGCACACGGGTGTTGCCTTAACTGACAAAAGTTTCCCAGGGGAAGCCAGTGAACCCTATACCTGGAACTAAGATTCCACTGTCATAAATAGTGTTTGCTGACAACACTGGCCCATTGAATTTCAACTCTCATTTTTCTAATACCATATCATGTTGATTGACGTTGGAAAAAAAAGACTAAGCCTGCTAGCCAAATGACAGTGATGTTTCAAATCAAAATGTTATGTTAGAATGCAAGACTCATCAAAATCACTTGAATTTCATAAGCTGAGATCTTCAGGAATATAATGATTTAATAACCCACTTGCTTGTTTTCCCACCTCAACTGGCAGGAAAAGTTGTTGATGGGCAATGATGTCCTGACACCATCAAATAAAAAGTGCCACATGCCTTCAATGTGGATGGCTTTCTTGCTGTCTATATTCTCTTCACAACTGAAATGCTGTACTCTTTTTCATGCAAGGGTTTCCTGATAGTAACCAGACACAGAGAAGGAGATTGCTTGAGCATACTTCTCCTGGGAATGTCTAGTATGAGATTAAGTAGATTGCTGAATTAGCCTGCCTTTTACTTTTGGATTACCTTCAGGCTCAAGACTGCTGTAGGGAAGGCATAGGCCCACATCCCCTCCCAGATGTTTGACATGCCTCTGGGACCATAAATGGAGACAAAGGTGGCTAGTTTACAAGACTATCATCAGGCAGTCCCACAGTTGCAAATTCAATGAAAGAAGATGGGTGGCAAAAGCACTCTGTATGAAGCAGTTGGGTTCTTCTCAATACAAAACGATCAGCGCATTAAGCCTGTCTGGAATACACAGAACATATGTGGAAAAATGGAATCAGCAGTGAAACTCTAACAGTACAAAACAATGATGTAGTGATTTCACATATACACACTCATGCCCACACACATACGCACACTCAATTGAGAAAATACATCACCACCACAGAGATGTCTAAATTAATTTGTACAATCATACAGTGTACCAATCTATCCAAGAACAGAAAGCGTCCATAATTTCCATTACTTCTCTTGTACTGTACACACACTGCTGACTGTCAAAAGGCTGAGCAGAAAGTGTCCTCCACACCAACCTAACAAACTGGCGTCTAATATGTAGATTGCAACTTTCAATCAGGTTAGGTCTCAAGGGTATTCCAGCTTTTGACCACCTCCTGTTCTGCCACTGGAACAGAAATAGGCCAACTTTGATCAAGATCATAATCTGATGACCTAAACATATGTATAGACAGCCAAGACTGAGCCAAGTCAGCCACTGCACTGAGAAGAAAGAGGAGCTGCAGAAACTCCCTCTCTGAAATAAAAGTCTTGGCAGAAATCAACTTGTATGCAGTGACAACCTGATTGACATAATCAAATGCATTTTGGTTGAAGTCAAATTTCATACCAAGAGGAACCAATATCAAGACAATACCAAGACAAGACAAGATCCAACTTGTCCCTGTTTACTATCAACCCAAAACTGTGATGACGGAGATGTTTTATATCCTGAAACAAAACAAAACTAACTAAATGTTTCTACATAATGTTGTCAAAGTCCACTGTAATTGCTGTGAGCTAAGGATCAAGCTGAATAAACAGGCACGGAATTGGTACACTAACCCATAGAGGCCAAAATGAAGAAACACTCAAGACACTGGGGGTGTGCGATTATGAACATACAGATTGCTCAAATTAAGACTCATCATTGTTTCTTTTCACCATGCTGACAGCTAACCCAACCTTACCATCTCCATTCTGAACTATGGAGTGACAATAAACTGACTGAGCTGGCTCAAGACTAGCAAATTCAGTTCTCATCAAGTCTATAGCAAATTCAGTTCCCATCAAGTCTATAGCAAATTCAGTTCCCATCAAGTCTATAGCAAATTCAGTTCCCATCAACCTTTGTTACCAGAAACAGAAGAGAGTAAAAGCCTGGGGAATGCAGCTTTCAAATTATATCCACTACCCACTTTGACAGCAAATGCTCTCTTTCTGACAAACATCCCCTTTCATGGGATTGTTTCTGACAGCTGTCATGAATGAGAATGACAAAAGGGAAAGTGACTGGCAAGCAGGCATATGGGTCAGAGAGTTACTGCCAAGTACCAGAAGGCATGGGGCAAAAGAAACTAGGTTTTCTTCCTCCCCCCCCACCAACATGCCAGCCTGTAAAACTGAGAAGACTATGAACATTTTAAAATTCACTTGACCATCATAGAACTGCTACTGTTTAGATGAATTTCTTTTGTTGCTTTGCCAACAACCATTCCTTTTCTAGTACTACTCTAAAAAAAAAAAAAAAATAAGGGCTGAGCAAGAAAAACTAACTGGTAACTAGTGTGCTGCCTGGTTTATAATCTCCTAAATGTAACCAACAAACAGAAGGGGTAAACTAAATGAAAAGAGTATAGGGCCACCACTACATGCAATTAACGGGAAAGAAAATATAAACTGCAGAAAGTAGTAACGGCATTAGCCCAATAACCCACGTTGACTATACAGATCTCTGATCGCTTCTTGTTTTATCCACCAAATGGAAAGTGGTCAAGTCAAAAAGGGTGGAAGTCACCACAACAGTCCTCATCAGCTTGGTTTTCAACATCTGTCTGTCAATCTTGTAAAACAGAGGGACAGATATAGTGACAATAATTACATATTTTATGCACATTGGGGACATCCAGCAGTCCAAGTGCTATGTCAGAGTGGGATTGGTACCACTG
>JAECUM010000441.1:0-15551 GCA_016617855.1 Megalonaias nervosa | reverse complement strand
TGGTCAAGGGTCGAATTTTATGTCTGGAATTTTCCAGCTTCTTATGTTTGAATTTGGCGCTCAGCAATTCAAGTTAATAGTGAAATTATGGTTTCACAGAACTTTACTTGAGAGAAGTTTTAAGTCTTGTAATAGAGTTCATTCTCTCTTGCTCATCCTTCAAAATGTTCTTCAAATTTGATTTTACGGCCCTTACAAAGTAAAGAAGAAAATGAATTAGTTAAATTATAATAATAGTACTCTGATCTAAATAAATTAATGGAGTACTAGTATATTGAAAGAGATAGCCAAGTAAATCATGCAATTAATTTAGTTGTACCTGTCCCACCAGCTGAGGATTAATTGAGGAAATTCAATCGGACACTGTTGATCTCGGAGCAACACATCTTCGAAATTATGAAATTATGAAAAATCTGACCAGAAACTTTTACATTTACAACAGCAAGAAAGGAATGAACTTAAACAGTTATTATTCGAATATGAGCACTTGTTTCCAGATATTCCTATAAGGACAAACAAAATTTTTCACGACGCTGAAATTGTAGATTCAAACCTGTGCAACAACACCCATACAGGATGAACCCTCTCAAACAGGAATACTTGAAAAAGGAAATTCAGTATTTGCTGGAGAACGATTTCATAGAGCCCAGTAAAAGTGATTGGAGTTCACCATGTATACTTGTTCCGAAAGCAGATAAAACTTTCCGTATGTGCACTGATTATAGGAAGGTGAACAGTGTGACAAAAACAGATTCATTTCAATTACCAAGAATCGATGACTGTATTGATAAAATTGGAAATGCCAAGTATGTCACCAAATTTGACCTTCTGAAAGGATTTTGGCAAATTCCACTAACGGAAAGGGCAAAGAAAATTTCGGCATTTGTGACTCCAGATGGACTCTATCAATATAAAGTAATGCCGTTTTTATGATGAAGGGTTCCCCAAGTACTTTTCAACGCTTGATGAATATGATTACCTCTGGTGTAGAAAATTGTGATGCTTACATCGATGATGTCATCATTTACAACGACACCTGGAAAGAACTTCTAGCCACGATTCGAAAATTCTTTGAAAGACTCACTGATGCAAATTTGACAATCAGTTTATCTAAAAGTGAGTTCTGCCGTGCTTGTGTAACTTTTTTAGGACATATTGTGGGATATGGTCAAGTTAAACCTAGAGATGCTAAGGTCGAGGGTATCTGATTTCCCTGTGGCTGTCAGTAAAAAGCAACTGATGCGATTTTTGGATATGGCCGGATACTATCGAAAGTTTTGTTCCAATTTTTCTAATATTGCTGAACGCATGACAAACTTGTTGAGTAAGAAAAACAAGTGTCTTTGGACTGAAAAATGTCAGGAGGCTTTTGACAGGTTAAAAGCCATACTCAAAAGTGCGCCGGTTCTTACAGCTCCAAATTTCAATCAATCTTTTAAATTATCTGTGGATGCAAGTGATGTTGTGGTTGGAGCAGTATTGATTCAAGATGATAGAAATAGTGTTGATCACCCAGTGTGCTATTTCTCTAAGAAATTAAATAAGCACCAAAGAAATTACTCAACAATCGAGAAGGAATGTTTGGCTTTAATATTGACATTACGGCATTTTGAAGTTTACATTAGCTCAGCTCGTTCTCCGGTTGTTGTGTTTAGCGATCACAACCCCCTTACTTTCATCGACAAGATGAAAAATAAAAATCAAAGATTATTAAGGTGGAGTTTGTTTTTACAGGAATATAATCTTAACATCGGGCACATCAAAGGAAAAGACAATTTGATTGCAGATGCACTTTCCCGTGTATAGAAATATTATTTCATGTACACTTTGTATAATTCATAAGAGTTTTCTTATGTAATTTTATTTTACCTCATGTATAATTTACATATGGTAAAATGAAAGCTTTGTTACATAAATCTTTCTTTTTCTTTATGGGGGAAGTGTTACGAATATGTAATTGAGTTGCTTGTGTGTTAGTTTTAAAATTCTTTTTTATTTTATTTCTGTTTCATTACATTTTATTGGAATGATTATTTTCACTGGGTTTGATATTTTTTTCACTAAGTCGAATTTGTTTAGAACGTAAAAATATTTCTTCAGCACTATGTTTAGCTCACTTTGATTCATTGATTTTGTAAATATTACTCGAAAATGATTGGCCATTGCCAAGGTCATTTCGGCCCGCATGTTAACTGAACTGTAAACAGTGTTTCTTTTTTTATATATATATATTTTCATTGTGAGAATTTGATTCTTAGATAGGGCTATTCTTGCATACGAGAGAAATGGCATTTTTTTTATTGCGATGTTCAAATGTTAAGAGACCGCGTGACCCATCACGCGGGAATGAAATGACGTTTTAGTTGGGTTAAATACTCATTCCGAGAGGTTTCCAACCAGTCGTATTCTTAACACCTTGAAGATACAAGGTGTTTTATATTGTTGATGCCAGCTTGTTCTGAAGTTTTTTCTATTTTTTGGAATTTAATAATTTATTCTCTGGAAAACTAAACAAGTGTACTTTTTTTTATAACAAGTTCTGGGACAAAGAGATTCAGTGGAAATTTATTCTGGAGTTTAACGGAAAGATTACAAACTGTGATTCAATCGAGGATCTGTTACCATCAGTACATACATCTGATGTCATCGCTTCCATATTAGAATTTCATCGAGATTCGAACCCGAATTCCATTAGAACTGTTTAGTGATAGGGCTTGTATTTTTCAATCTTAGGATTAAATTTTGGATTATATTCACAAACCGTAAGTCCTATTTCCAATTTTTACATTGTTTTCTAGGGAAACAAATTATTTTGTTAAATATACAGAGCTTGTTGACTTCACTTTTTTCTCTTGTTACCTTTGTACGAGCCTACACGTAACACCATATAGAACCTGTTGCATTTCATCCAGCGCGTCAGGAGGTTTGGCAGCATCTACGTCCTTCCACAAGCAGAGGGGCCAATCAGCAGCGCCTGCATGCTGTCAGGCGGAAGGGCCCAGTAGTGCCTTAGCTTGTTTAGTATTTTTGTGGCTGGACAGTCAGTGATCTCTATTGTTCTCCATCCTATTAAAAAGTCGCTACATCCTTTCAAATGTTCGCATATTGTGTCGACTCAAATTGGTCACAAGATATAGTTAGCCCACTGGAAACACTCGCTCCAAGGATCTTACGCGTTAAGGTTACAAAGTCTACCATCGTCGTGCATGCCGTTACCAAAAGACTTGCGTGGACCTGATCAACGACCTAACCAAAATACAGGGCACCAAAGTCGACGAAAGCCTCTGAAGCTAGCTCGTCAGAAATGGCACTAAAGCCAAACTAGTGGTATGTACATGCAAACGCGCTTGCGCTGACAAAACACTTGTTCTGGTTGTTGTGTCGACAGTTTTTCAGCCTTTTCAAAAGTGCTTCTCGTTTTGCAATGCAAGAAGAATAATGGATACTAAATTTGCAGCAATAATTTACAGTCCGCGAGGTTAATGAAAAGGTCTGATAGCTGTTTGCATCAGTAGCACAGTATACATTTATACATTTTTTTTTTGCGCGTAAGTTTGTGCTCCCTAGCTTTATCAAAGCGCCCTGGTTTTCAGCAGGGCGTGACAGAGCTCAACCTGCCATTAAGGAGTATATAGATTTGCTGTATATTAATACCAAGGCAATTCTTTATATGGAGTAAATAGCCAAGGAAGAGAACTGGGCGGGGGTGGGGTAGGATCGGCCCGCCTAATAACTTCTATTTTTCTCTCACGTTACATAAAGCTAAAAGTTCTTCCTACACCCCACCACCGCCAGTGCCGGATTATCCTTGTAGCAAAAGTAACATATGCTACGGGCCCCGCACTTTCAAGGGCCCCGCGCTAAATGCTTCCAAGCTATCAATTACCTACATGCAAATAATATTATTACTGAAATGTCAGACATATTTGTCGTATTATCTGGCTGTATAGCAAATGAAAAAGTACAATTACATGTACTTTACTATGCAAGTTAAAAATGTTTGCGTTTTAATATTTATGTGGTTCTTTTATTTTTATTTTATTTTTTTTTAAATTTAGGGCCCCTTTATAACTACAGGCCCCGCACTAGTTTAATCTGGCACTGACCACCCTTCAGCTAGTCCCTTTCCGTTTGACAGTTGATCCGATGTGGACCTACAACCGGCTGTCCAGGGCTGGCCACAGCCCCGGTCCCTTAAAAAAACAAAAACAATTCAGCTAGGGTCAAAATCTCCTTATACATCTATTATATAAATATGTGAATAACAGTTTGTCCATATACAATAAATTTTAAATCAAGGCTACCAAATTACTCTTTCATAAAACGCAGTAATTGTTTGACTGAAAAAGTGTTTTAGTAAAAATCTGAACTCTTAATGCCATTTAGAACTTTCATCATTTTCGATTCTTATTTGCAAAACTTTATTAAAATGCAGGCACGTAGCTGCCTATACGCAATCAACCTTGATATGAGAAAAAATCACTCCATGATTTCATGACCAATGTTTACATTGAATATACGCAATCACCCCCGCTACGGGCTTGAAATTAAAAGAAAACAATCATCCTACACGTGTTAATGAGAGTGACACTCCTTGTATGGGCAGCCGTCACCGCCAGAATTACATTAATCAAATGATGTAGTATGAAATCAAATGATTTAACCCAGGAAATGAAATGATAAATCCAGATTCCAAATGATGTGGTGTCACATGAAATGATTTAACGAACAAAACCGAATGATGAATTTAGATTCCAAATGACGTGGTATTAAATGAAATGATGTAGTGTGAAATGAAATGATTTAACCCAACAAATGGAATGATGAATTCAGATTCCAAATGATGTTGTGTGATATGAAATGATGTAGCATGAAATGAAATGATTGAACCCCAAAAAGAAATAATGAATTCAGATTCCAAATGACGTGATATTAAATGAAATGACTTAGTATGAAATTAAATGATTTAAAGAACAAAACAAAATGATGATATCTGCTATTAAATAAAATGATGTAGTCTAAAATGAAATGATTTAACTCAACAAATGAAATCATTAATTTAAATTCCAAATGATCTGGTATTAAATAAAGTGATTTAAACAACAAAACGGAATGATGAATTCTGATTCCATATGACGTTTTATTAATTGAATTTACATAGCATAAACTCAAATGATTTAAACTAACAAATGAAATGATGAATTCAGATTCCAAATGATTTGGTATTGAATAAAATGGTCTGAAGAACTGAATGGAATAATGCATTCAGATTCCAAACAACGTGGTATTAAATGAAATGGGTTGAAAGTAAATGGTCTGACTGGGAACAGCACTACATTGTAAGGTCAAATTGCAAATCATCTAGCGTAAATCCAAACATACACAGGGGGCGCTGTTAACCATGATGTATGGTGTCAGCACGCCCAAATGTATAATTTAGAGAAGTATGTTCAGCATTCGGTTGAGATCATTTGGAATTTAAATTAATGATTTCATTTGTTGAGTTAAATCATTTCATTTTAGACTACATCATTTTATTTAATAGCAGATATCATCATTTTGTTTTGTTCTTTAAATCATTTAATTTCATACTAAGTCATTTCATTTAATATTACGTCATTTGGAATCTGAATTCATTATTTCATTTTTGGGGTTCAATCATTTCATTTCATGCTACATCATTTCATATCACACAACATCATTTGGAATCTGAATTCATCATTCCATTTGTTGGGTTAAATCATTTCATTTCACACTACATCATTTCATTTAATACCACGTCATCTGGAATCTAAATTCATCATTCGGTTTTGTTCGTTGAATCATTTCATGTGACACCACATCATTTGGAATCTGGATTTATCATTTCATTTCCTGGGTTAAATCATTTGATTTCATACTACATCATTTGATTAATGTAATTTTGGCGGTGACGGCTGCCCATACTCCTTGCCTGTCTGAGCCGGGCTGGTCTGTCTAAGGAGTTTAGATATCATCCTATAACCAGATCACTGTTTATATCATTTGGATCAACTGTTTATTTAACCCACATTGCTTAAACAACAACTTTTCGTCCAAAGTATCCACAAACAGCTACATTTACCAATCATTTAAACAACAATGTTGCGTCCAACTTATCCACAAACAGCTACCATATACCAATCATTTCTGGGCGCGTCCTATTTTTTTTTTACCAGTCTGCCTCGTGTGGCGTCATTTGGGAAGGTAGAATAAAGCCCATAATTCTGAGATAGCGTAGTTAGCTTACGGGTCAGGGTAGCAGACTATAATAGAGGTCAACTCCATGGTCAAACAGTCTGTGCAGGCATCTTAATTACAAAGATAACAGTAACTTGTGTAGCGGTCAATAACCAGTCTGAAGAAATTTTTCCTGACCGGTTGCAAGAAGGATTGTTCAAATTAACATTGGAAATTTTGCTTAAAAAAATTTGTACTAGTCTACATGCTACAAATAAATAGTACGTTGTGCCGCCATTTGGTCTCGGTGATTTCCAGATGTTTCGGTTGTAAAGTGTGAGAAGCACACAGAATTTGAATATCCGTAAGATTCGATTTTACATTTAACCTTTGACACCTATATAGTTTCATTATTTAATGCAGTATTTCGATAATTGTATACCTTTTTATGATGAAATGTCTTTTGACGCAGGGTGTTGTGAACTTGACCCTTGCCCAATATTCTGTAAGTCTAAGCGTGACCCACGTGCAGAGAAATGTGACGCGATCTTTTGATTTTCCATTTGTTGGTGAGAGTACATGTATATTGTATTTTAAAGTGATCACACTATTTAGACGAACATTTTATGCTGTCAGGCCTTTTATATACAGATAAATTAGATGGAGGTTGGTGTCTACTATTTGTCTTGTGAGTCACGTTGTATGGTATGCTATTTTTAGTACAAGATCTCAACTACCAACTAGTAGCCAAGCAACGGATGGACGATAGCTTCAGATTATTTTGTTTTATAATAATACCTGTAGTAAGATTAAAGTCTAGAGATACATTTTTATTACATTATTGTATAAACAATTCCAGTCTTTGTAGGGGTGGGATGGGAATAAAGAACCGGATATTATATTGAACAAGGCATATAGGCTATTTATAGAGCACATGGAAACTCCGTAAAACAGGCAAGAACGATTCTTTTATGAAAATTCCGATGGTTAATTAATTACTACTTAGCACCAGAGATGGCAGAACAGCAGAGTGGTTGTGTTATAAATTTTACTTTGATACAGATTAAAGAAACAGGACTATCTGTCAGAAACAATTATGGGGAAATGGTGGCAGAAAGACTTGCACAAGACTTTGGAGAGGGTGTATCAGACAATATTTTGAAAATTCAAAGTACTGTATAAAGATTAACTCAGAGATGCTAGTAAATTAGCACAGAATTGTTTTACTGGACAGCCTTGACATTTTCCATTTTTCACTGTATATAACCAGAGAATAAATCCACGTCATCTCAAACATCTAGAAATGCAGCTTATCTCTGCTGCCTCCAAGAGCCAGTCAGTTGTCCTATTCACTTGTTTACAACATCCATCCAAGAAAACTGTTCAATGTTTGTCACTAAACTCTCGTTACTATTCTAGTATGGATAAGGATATTAGTTGTTTGTCATCATCTTAGGGTGAACTCTGGGATGCAGAAAGATCTACCAAATGCACAAGTCGCACGTTTTCATCCCCTGTTAATTGTCTTCATTAAATCTCTTGCATATTTAGAACATTTACACAACCTCTTTTCATTTATAAGGAAGTTGGGATGCATGTTTCTGACTCAGTTGATAAAGTCACAGATTTAAGTCTTCTATTACCATGTTTCTGCGAGTACAGCTTATTATCAGAAATGGGGACAGAGCATTATCTTACATTGCTCAACTATTCCATCATACCTAAAAGTTAATAAAAGACAATTTGTTGTTGCTGATTTGGTGTTTTACAGCACAGCAACATGAATAGGCTATTTAATGCTAAGACAATTGGAGTTATGTGCCCAATACCCAAAGACAAGTCATAGTAACTGATCCACTATTAGGATTCGAACCTACACCCTTTCAGTCATGAGTCCAGCATGCTAACCACTGAGCCATCTCACACCCCTATTGAAAGAAAAGAGCATGATGCTGATAAGCATGGTTCTCAACAGAGTTTGAGGATTAGGAGTCTTGGACTCTTCAGTCATGGAAGTCAGGAAATCTCAGCCTATTTATACCTTTACATAAACTTGTTAGTTTCTCACTTTCAAATCGATAGAAAGAAAAATGCAAAAAGTAAATGATCATTATTTTTATTACAATACATACTGGATTAAATCTTCAGTCTCATAAGATCACATTAGCGAGAAACTATTTTTGTAGTATTTGCCCCAGAACTTTATATCATACTGCACTCTTCCATCTGCAGACTAGTTTTTTTTTTTTTGTTTTTTTTAAATGAGTTCATTTCTTTCTGATTCTTGTTCTTTGACTCAACAAATGTATGGCATTCTGGTTATTGAAGTCTTCAAGTACAAGACTTTCATTATTCTGATTAATTTATTCACTGTTTCATTGTACAGATGTCAGAACTGTGCTGCTTTGTAGTCACACCAATTTCTTGAGTTTTCCCAATATCATATTGGATTGTCTGTCGTTTCTGCATAGCATGACCACCCTCAACAGCAACTAAATATTACGTGTTAAATTTAAGACAGCTAAAGGCTGCAGGTTAATATTTTCATTGTGTATAAGATGATTTTATTCTTCAGTAGCCTTATACCACTTAAAAATTATATTTAATATGCCATCTGATTTCATTTTTTCAGCCACGAGAATTGCTTCTTCCACTCAGGTTTTCTAAAGTTTTCATTTATGTAGCTCTGCCACAACTTTTGTCAGTGTCTTTTGGCATTGTTGAAGCCGAAATTAATATACATTCTGAATTTGATTTCTCTTTATTGTCTTCACTTGTACTCTTGTACATTTATTTTTTATTAGCATTAGTGTCATTTTCATCACAAGTCACATGTCCTGGGTGACCAAGTTGTATAAGGTGCATTCCTATACCGATCACTGCCATCTGACCACTGTCCATATCGGTTCGAGTCTTGGGCTCTGCAAATGTTTTGTGTGCAAGTTTTCAAGGAGCTTCATCTTGGGTTGGTGATGCTTCTCTGGGATTTTCCATGTTCTTTCTTGACCAGATTCACATGTGCTTTAAAATGTCATTATGCTAAAAGAGAAAACGACCATCACAAAAATTAGAAATTTTGCTGACTTATTGTTTATGAGTCAGAGTACTTTTCTGCACTATTTTAAAGTATCTGCTGCTACAGTATTGCCTTAGTCTAAGTCATATATACTGAAGTAGTAATTATTATTAGCTCTACTGGAGATAGAGCAGAAGATCTTATGGGATGGTCTGTTGATTGTCTGTCCAGTCATCAGTCGGCACAAGTTTGTTATTGCTACTTTTCCTAAACTACTAATAGTATTGCCTTGAAACTTTACATACACATTTATTCTGTGGAAATATGAATTGTGCTGCTTGGACATCCAATATGGCCACCACATTGGCCATTTTAAAAATCTTGTTATTGCTACTCTCACAATGAATGGTCATATCAGCATGGGGTTTTCATTGAAAGACTTTTTACGATATCTAGCTGGTCTTAAATAAAAAAATGGCGCTGATATGACATCCAGTATGGCCACATAGCAACCATCTTAAAAATCTTATCAGAACTCTACTTGAACAGAATGTCGTTGACCTTGGGGGTTTTCACTAGAAGGCTTATTATGATGTCCAGTTGGTCTTCAGTGAAATTGGTGCTGGGCAGATGTCCAATATGGGTACCACAGCAACCATATTAAAAATCTTGTTATTGCTAGCTCTTGAATGGGAAGCTATCTTGAAAATATTGTTATCTTTACTCCTTTCCAAATGGATTGCTACATCAGTGTGGGGTTTTCATCAGTAGTGTTCTTTGATACTTACTTAGTCCTAAATAAAAATGGCATCAGTCATACCTCCAGCATAGCTGCAATGATGATAGTTTAAAAATATCTTGTCTCTGCTCCCCCTGAATGGATGATATATATTATGTTAGGGTTTTTTACCAAGTCCTAAATAAAAATGGTCCCAGTCATGCAACCAATAAGGCTGCCACCAAAGCTGTCATAAAAATCTTTTTTGTTTCAATTCCTCTTGAACGGATGATCATTATGACATGCAGTTTTCATTAAATGACTTATAATGTCTATTTTGTGCTAAATGAAAATGGTGCTGAGCTGACATACAATGTGTGTACCACAGCAGCTAATTTGGAAATCTTGTTGTTGATGAAGAATTTGAAGATGGCTTCGATACTCTAGGAAAAAGGAAGAAATTTTCTTATCTTGAATATCTGGAAATTCTTTTTTGCATTAATGCATCGGTCTTTTTGAGGGACTGTTGTTATTATTCTTATGGCATAATAATGATTTATAACTCAGACTCAGAGACAGCTTTAATTACTTTCATAATTTGCATATTCTTGGTCACCAATATAAATACTGTTCAAGCAACAAATGGCACAGTATATTTTCCAGACAATCACAGTTGCTTATGTACATAACCAGTGGAACATTGGTTTCTTTGAAGTTGTCACATCATGGAAGGATTAACTGTTAGTCACACTGGCATCATCCTTATTAACTCAAGTCCGGCCATTGTCTATTCCACACATAGGCCATTTTTGACCAAAACTATATAAAAGAGATCATCACAGGAAAATGAGGCATGTCACTTTGACACATTACTCAGAAAAAATTGCTTCACCTGAGAATTTCATGCATATTTGACAGGGAAGCTCATATCCCTGAGAGCCCAGATAAGTATAGAATAGAACTTGAAACTTGACTCTAATGATGAAAAATTTGAAACGGTAATATTATATAATGTTGATTTATACAGAAAAGCAGGCAGCTTTACTGGGAAAAGTTTTTTTGAGGATTGTAAAATGAGTTTTCAAACATTTACACCTTCCACCCCCTTTGCATCCTCATTTATGCAGCAGTCTATGTTTTTGGAGTCTTGTATTGTGCAAGTTATCGAATATTAATTATATCTTTGTCAACAATCTATCCTTTTATTTTAGTAAAATGTTTGGCTGATTGATTAATAAGGGGAATTTAAAATGTATCTAGCAAATGCTAATTTGAGGTCCGTTCTGGGACATGCATTTGAAGGGTTTATTCAGATCTCACTAAATGCATGCCAAAAGATGAAAGCAGTGCTGAAAATCATACTCCATATTTGCAAACCCAGATATTATTTATTCATTCGATCTTTCTTGTATTAGAAAATTCACTCCTTTTTATCAAATTGGTTGACCTTTCTAATTGATTTGAGGATGTCGAAAATATTGAATGAAACAATCATTTGAGTAAGGACAATGACTAGACTTGCATACTGTTGATAGGGAACTTATTATGGAAGTCCAGAACTTCCAAATATGTAAAGAAAGATTATAACTTGTTTTAGATCTCTGCTTCAGACAACATCTCTTGTTATGTTTACAGATGAATACTCATCAGCAAGATGTCTGACTCCGACAATGATTTGCCTGACTTGGTGGAGTCCTCAGATGAAGAAGCCATTGTACCACAGAAAGGTTATTGTGAGTAGAGCTTCACAGCCTTCATATTGACAGTTTTAAATTAATCACTTAAGACTCAGAATGAAACCATCTTGAGACTTAAGCAGGGGTCAAACTAGACTTGAATTTCACTAGAAAATGGTAGCTGAACACATTTCTGAACTGGATGTTGTTTGAAACAACCAGTATAATGTGCACATGTGAGCACATATACAGGTGTCTTCACACCATAGTGTTCATGCATTCAAACCACAGTGGTTGCTGATGGGTAACCTCAACTTTACAATCGCTTGTTTCTCTGAGTTGATTCTAAATCAAAATTTATTTGAATCTTTTGGACTGTAATATTTCAGTGAAATTTAAAGAAGTACCGTATTTATGGCATGTTTTCGGATGTAAAAAAATAATTACTTTTTTTGTCGCCCGAGTACATAATAAATTCTTTAATTAGGTGTCAGAAAACAAATGGGAAGATAAATTTGTGCCCCCCCCCCCATCCGTAACGAAGTTACCATTAGCTCACATGACGACGTGGTGCCGTGAAGTAAAACAAGTATTTTGTCTAACACCACGGAAAGGATAATGAATGAAAAACGCGCATTACTTGCCTATTTTGTCTATTTGATACATGTCCATCCACCAGAAAACGCAGCCATACATGTATTAGAGCCACGATTGTGTATGTATTTTCCAAAAGAACCGCCATGTTAATCTAACAATCCACAGTTTAACACTCTACTAATCAGTGATCAATAAAATCTACCTTACAAACGCATGCAAGCTTTATGTCTGTGTAATTAAGATATTAATACAAACTAAATTAAAAAAAATTGGAATTATAATTCTGAAGATATTTATGACAGAAATATTTTAGTATAGAGAGTAGAAATACCGTTACATGTATGATGGCTAATCTTAGAGCACCAAGGGCGAGAGGCTTCATATGGGGTGAGTGTTGTGCGCACGCCTAGGAAGGGTAAAAATAACAAACAAGTTGCAATAAAAGAGTCGTTAATATGTTGTTATTTTTTTAAATAAAGGTGATCTATTTGTTGTGTTTCTCTCTTCTTTTTTTCCCCACCTAGGCGAGGGTAGCTTCAAAATGAGTAGAGCCTGCTGACTTGAAACAATCGACTGCTCAAAGATTGTTTTGATGCATGTCGGAGATTTCAGGGTGTCTAGGTGATAATTGTTCATACTATAATTTGTGGGATTTCTTTGACAGGTGTGTTCGGAAATAAAAGGCTGGATTTCGTTAAAAGAGCACACGATGTACTGAACATGTTGCACCCACAATCAATATTTATCATCTACAAAGAGGTTTATTGTCTGTAGAACAATAACTATGTTTAAATTGTGGTACATAATGCCTCAGGGATAAGGGGTTTGTTTTATTGCATGATGCCAATGAATTTACTAATCCATACTGACTCTCTGATGTATTGTTTAATGATATAAAGCAGGGGTCAGGGTTTCTAATCAAAACCATAACTGTCACACCTGCTTGAAGTGGTTTCATGTGTAACGATGTCTACACTGACAACCAGTCCATGGAAGTTTGTGATCACATTAAATAACTGGCGACCAAATGAAGCGAACTTTGTATCAGTTAAATTAACAGCAAACACACTGTGAATTTTACTTTAAAACGACTCAGCAGATCTTCTTAGATTGTGTCCGAAAACATAAATTGTAAAAAAAAATTATAGCGGAACAACAACATAATAATAATAATAATAATGAGGACTTTGTATAGCACCTAATCTTTAGAAGCTCTAAGCGCTTTACAACATTTGACAACACTTAAAAAAAACAAAAAAAACATATATAATGATATGATTACAAAAATAAAAACAAACACCACGAAAGTAGAAACAGAAAATATGCTGTAAATATTTAAGGCAAGGATACATTACTAGGTCTTTAAGGCTGTTCTTGCAGTTGAAATAGGTGAGTTTTCAGAGTGCTCTTGAATGAGATCACTGTGTCTTTGTGTCTAAGTGCAGTGGGCAATTTGTTCCACGTTGCTGGGCCCAGGTATGCAAAAGAGCGTTGTCCATATGATTTCATCTTCATAGTGGGAATAATGAGAATACGAGTGTCAGAAGAGGAGCGTAAGCATCTTGCAGGTGTGTACACATGGGTGAGGTCAGATAGGTATGTTGGACTGGAGCCCGTCAGTGAAACGTAGCACAGAGAACAAATTTTGTGTTTAATTCTGGATCGTATGGATAGCCAGTGTAGGGTACAGAGCAGGGGAGAGGCGTGCTCTGATCGTGGTGCTCTAAGGATGATCCGAGCAGCTTATTTTGAACTTTTTGAAGTTTCTGAAGTAGATATTGAGACGAACCAGACAGAATTGAGTTACAATAGTCCAGTCTTGAAAGTACTAAGGAACACACAAGTGTTTTAGTGGCATCAACTGAAAGATACTTGCGAATGGAGCTGATTCGTCTCAGCTCAAGATATGCAGCCTTGCATATGTTCATCCGAAAATTACAAGGCATTTAAATATTATATTTGTCCGAAAACAAACCGTGTTCGAAAACATACTGTAAATACGGTAGACAATATAAAGTGCTTGTTCTAGTGTCTGTTGATTAACTATTTATACCTAATTTTTTAATTATTGGGTTCTCAATAAACGCATACTCTCTGGTTTTGATGCATGGAATTTAAAGTTTACCCATTTCTAGCACATGGAAATTCCAGCCTGTTTGTTTTGATGATGCACGTTGATTTTGGCCAGAGCATCTACCCTTGATTTGCCTCTGGCATACTTTCCTACTGAGCATACACTGTCCATCACAAACTGACTGTATGTACCGGTGATTGACATTTGCTAGACTACTGTTTACACCTTCTCCGTCCCTATTCAGAATCAGTATAAACGGGGGTAACTGACATCATGCTTAGGTAGACATAGCTCAGAATCAAGGTTAGATTGTTTTGAGATTATCCTTGACATTTATGATAGAGGAAAAGGGAATTGATTATGAATTGATTCGCTTAGTTTTTGAATCATATATGTTGTTTGTTTGATGGCCTATCAATATGCATGCGATAGTACATGCAATAGGACAAACATATCATTTGAAAAGCCATCTATTGCACATATTATTTTAGTTGCAATCTAGCACTCTTGGAAAAAAAATTATTTGTTAAGACAAAAATAATATATTTGTGCATACAGTATTATCCCCATATTGCAGCAACCAGTGGAAACCTGTCGACTGGTGACTGGAAATGTAATACCAGAGTTTATCACATAGTAGGTATAGTTTTCCTGTAGGATGTGCGGTTTCATATTTTTTATATTACCACACGTTAAAATATCACTTTATGTGATTCTGATAGATCCAAATAAGCCATGAAATTATTGCACAGTGTTCTTTTTATTGATTGGCTGTGATCATGGGGAAACTTGTTTAACCCTACCTTCTGGAATTTTTTGTTTCAGTAAACCTTTTTGGCGAACATGTTTTGAATCAACTCACGAAAAGGAATTGGGGAAAATGGTCTTGTCTGTGTCAATATGGCTAATTCATCCCCACAGGGGTTTGTTATGTATAACATATCCTGACATGAAAAATGGCTAAAACCACAAAAAAAACCAATAACAGGAACAAGTAAAACTATGGGTATTGCTTGAGTGGGGTGGGGGTTGAGGGAGGCATTATATCTGTAGCATGGAATCCACCCTATATACAATATTAACTTACAGAAGTAAATAAACTCACGTCTGTTCACAGAAGAATGTGGACATAAACCGGTTTCCAAACTGACAGAAATTTGTCCAACCACTGCATATTTAGACAGTAAATATGTGATGCAATTTCGAGTCAAAATGAAATTTGTTTGTATATTCGGTAGTCTACTATTCTAAATCAAACACTGCAAATATCCG